>JASSRZ010008653.1:0-30001 GCA_032164315.1 Malacoctenus gilli | reverse complement strand
GTGTGTGTGTGTGTGTGTGTGTGTGTGTGTGTGTGTGTGTGTGTGTGTGTGTGTGTGTGTGTGTGTGTGTTTATGTGTGTGTTTATGTGTGTGTGTGGAAGGGGAGGGTGTTCAGTGGGCTGTTTCTGTGGCTCTCCCCAGTTTGGGTCGTTTTCCATAACGATCGCTTGCCACCTCAACATTGCAGGGTCACCGTAGCAACGTGTCATGCGATGAGATTTGTTTGTGGCCCAAACACAACAGAAATATCAAGGACACCAAAGCATTGAGTTGGGTGACACAACCATACAATGGTATCATGGTAAACATTGCACCTCGTCAACAGAGCAAAGAAAAGCATGGTTGTATGTTGCCTTGATCCAAGTGAATGACCTGCTGGTCGCTTGCATCACTTTCTCAGAGGGACACAAGTTTTATATGAACTCAGGTGAGTCAATACCAAAGGGAGACAGTTGGTAAACACTGAGACCCTCAATGATGTCAGTTGTCTGGAATTACCAGGTCAAACCCAACGAGAGTGAGCTGACTGAAGTAAATCCTTCAGATCATCAGTTTGCAGAGCAACGAGCTCCAACTGGAGTGCCCTCGTTCAGTGAGGTTGTGGATATGTTTTCACTGTCACCGGTGAGGAGGAACACTTTCATTGTTGATCCTGTGATTCACACTGCTTCCGAGGTTCCTGCTCTGTCTGAATGGAACTCTGCCTGCTCGCAACATCAGCCGATGTCAGCTGGCGAGTCGTGACTGAAGAGTCTTTGAGAAACAAGGGAAAATAGCATGTGCTAGTTGCTAATGTCCCTGTATTCTTCATGTAAACAGACAACAGAGTGCAAGGTTAGCATGACAAGTTTTTGTGATTACAGAGATGCTTTGTAGTGAGAAATAACTGAGCGGGATTTAAGGAGTCTTGAAAATCCCCCTTTTAATTGGGGGTCATTGGGAGGTTTTTTACAGGTTTTTTACACATTCAGGTTCATCCTCCGAAGTGTCAAAGCTGCCAAACAAAACCTTGTCGAACTTCTTAATCCTTCAAGCAGAGTGTCTGTTCTGCACGAGGTTCCTCCATCTGAATTCATAACTTTGCTCATTTGTTAGCAAATCGGTCAAGTTTGTTGCAAATATGAGACAAAGGAGACAACTGGCGTTGGGAACCCTCCTGCTGCGCCACCAGAGACAATTCTCAACCACCCCCCCCCCGCCACCCCCCCCCCCCTTGAGCTGCACTTTTGTTTTTCTTCATGTTCTTCCTACTTCTTCCTCCGGGTGTTTGGCTTCCCTCCGGACCTCCCAACAGTTCGCACGGGGATGGGCTGACGGAGTCCCCCCCTCCCCTCCTGAGAAATGAGATGAGAGCAGGTGTTCACGGATTTAGGTGAGGAAGGCCTGTCTGCTTTCCAGGCAGTAGCCAGGCCTCGTCACCAAAAGGCATAAATAAATAACAAACAAACAAATAAACCACAGTGCAGCAGTCCTCATGGTAGGAAAAGAGTGGAAAGCTGCTAAGAGTATGCACAAAAAGGAGCTTTTAACCCAGAGGAACATTCTTGCTCTGTAGCCTGATAGTGTTTTCATCACTACTGTTTTCTTGAAATATGGTCAGTAAGTGTGGACACAGACACATACTCACATAAAAGCATGGCTGACCATCTTTTGTGTCCAGCCCAGACTTGTGTGTCTGTCCTTGTGGAACACTCAGTTGGACCATTTGGGTGATTGACTTTACTCTCAGAATTTCTTCACCAACATGTAAAAGTGTTTTTTGTGTGTTGTTGTCATTGCTTTTTCCTCCCTTCATTCAACCCACTTTTGCACTTGCGCACGAGAAGCCTTTCCTCACGCCGGCTCATGTCGACAGGCAGTTTGTAAAACGTGATGGGTCGGGGCCACGGGCTGCACCACGAGTGAATGATCTTCCTCATCACCTTCACTCTCGCCGTCTGTAACCCCGGGGCTCCAGGAACCGCTGGAGTTGGACAGCAGTATGAAATGAAGTTAGCTCGCCACGCGTCGCTCCTCCCAGCTTCTCCTCGTGATGGCATTCGGGAGATATTTTCTGCCTTACAGGAATTTCATTTATATGTATGACCAAAAAAAAAAAAAAGGGCCGAGCTGCAGCGCTGCCAAGCTCTGTAAACAGCTCCCCAAAGGGTTTCGACCGGTGCACTGAAACCTTTGAACTGGGCACACTGAGAAAGAGCCACAGAACTCTGTGGGCAGAGTTAACAAGGCAGCACTTTATTGCCATTTCATGCCGATTGTTGTGTTGAGTTTTCACACGAATATAGGGCAACCAGCATCTGAAAGTAGGAGCCAAAACTCACACTTTTATTTTTTGTTCATCATCTAAAACTGAAACTAGGCTGCAACTGAAAGAAGCTCTTCTGCTTACATCGAACCATTTTTTCATTCAGTAGGGGGACCAGATGTCAGGCCATCGATTGCTCACGAAACGTTTTCATTTAACTCCTGTTGACAAGAATCCTTCGCCAGCTGGCGATCCAAAATAGACCTCTGGGTTACTCATGCTGACGTGGTGGCTTGGACTGGACTTCAACGCACTCTTTGTGTATTCTGAATGGGTTTTTTTTTATGCAATCTATATCAATCATAGCTTTCAGAGAGTCAAAGGGGATTTTTTTTTTAAATCTATTGTTGAAAAAGTAAGAGAATCAGTTGTTTGTGTTGCATGGGGTCATGGCACTTTTTTATGACCCCTTTGGTACACCACCCATACAGGTTTTACAAAATGACATTTTGTAGCTTGTGTTCGTGGTGCTTTTTTTGGACAATCTTTTTATTACCTTCAAATCTGAGTAGAGGAGTTTCTATTAGGAAACAATGATTTTAATCTACTTGCTCTAGAAAAAGTCAATGTAATAGATGATATTAAAAGAATTAATGTAGAACAGGATACAAGATCACAGTTTTTCCTCCCGTCACTAAGGCTCACAATAGTTTTAACTTTCAAAGTAAAAGTGTATCATTTGTGAGTATTTCCACACTATTTTTGAAAATATACATCTTAGATTCAACAGAAATTTACTCCTTGATTGAAAGCAAACTCTCTTCCTAAATTGTATATAATTTGGTGAACTCTCATGGCACTGTAGTGCACATTAGGTTTCATTTGGTCTTGGTTCACTGGGCCTTTCCACAAGCCTCCGTTGTACCAGTTTCCCCAGTTTAATTCATGAATGCTGCTGGTTGTGCAGAACATTCAGAGGTTTTTAGCAGCGCTGTGATGTACGTGTGGTGACTGAGTGAGCGATTGTGATGGACTGGCGACCTGTCCGGAAGGGACACTGTCTCTCATGCGGCATAGGCTGGGATCAGCTCCAGCCCTCAGTGACTTTATAAATAAGGATGAATGAACGAGGCCATGTCATTTCAACAGCTACTGGACTTGCCCTGAAAGTAACGGTTTGTTCAAACCAGGTAGAACTGAAATGATATTCAGTAATCTCTTTCATATCTCGCTCACAACATACGATTCCATCGCGTCATTGACTCCAAAAGAGAAGAAGAAGCATTTGGGATGGATGGAGTTGGGGTGTGTTTGGCCAGGCATGAGTGATGCGGGCCTGCGTCCCCCCTAGATTCCAGCTGCGAGCGAGCAAGTGAGCGCTCCCCGTGTAAGATAATAGGATCTCGCAACATCACAGAATAAATGTGTGTACATTTAGTTTTCAGGTGGGTTGTTAGCTTTGAAACAGCTCCCCCCCAGCAGCCCCCCCCCCCCACCACCACCACCACCTTCCCTCAGAAACCACTTAGAACATCTATAATAATGATGCATTAGGGTGTCAGCGGTGCAGGCTGCCTGATTCATCACCGCAGCCTGTTCATCCTGAGAGTCTGTCTCCTGTGCTCACCTTCGCTTATATTAATGCTTCATTGAGTACCTTACACTACATCACATCTCTGTTTGATGACCATCACACACGCACGCACGCACACGCACACACGCATGCACACACGCACACGCGCACACACACACACACACACACACACACACATACACACACACACACACACACAAGGCAGTAAATCTTACTTATTGAGAACATTTTCAACACAATAAGATGCGGATACAAAGCCGGCTCGGAGAATTCCCTCAACGCAGCCACATTTCAGAGCGTCACACTTTTACACAACACTCTAACACAAAGATGGAATCATGCCAACCACTTTAGAGCCCAGCCTTGATAATCACATCCAAACGTTGGAAGAACTTTCCTTGTTGTGTCTTGTTTCAGTCAACAGCAGACAGGTATAAAGTTTGGTCCCAGTGCCCAGTTCTGAAAAATCCCTGGGTGCCTTACCCAAAGTCGATGCTCCCGACTGCCATTCTCTAAAATGCTCCCTGGATGCGCTCCCTTCTTCAAGCACGTCAAAAGTGCCATCCGCAAGATGCGCTGGATCTCTTCCACTGTGTCAAAACTGCTCCCACTCAGAGCGAGAGAAGGTGAATCCACAGGGACCCGAAGTGAAGGAGTCGGGGGGGAGAGGGGGGGGTTAAAGGGAAAGTGGGACTGCAATCAGTCTGGGGTCGGATGAGAAACGATTTTTCCAGCGATTTCAACAACCGTGCGGTGTTCGAGCTATTTGGCTCACCTCCCTCGAGTTACCAGAAGACTCCCAGCCTCTCTGGTGGACAAAGTCGTTACAGCGAGGCAACTCACGTGGCATTTGCAGGGCAACTCACTAAAATGGAGTGCAGTGATTCCAGCATCCCCCCCCGACCCCTTCAATAGAATAGGGTGAGGTGAGGGACCCAGGTCAGGTAGAGCTGAGTGGGTGCTGGATGGGGAGGCCCCATCAGTGATGATGATGGTGATGGAGGACTATTCAACCCAACTCTGTCTCTCAGACACCTGAGAATGTTCCAGATCACTTTGTTGCTGACACTCTGACAGTAGTTTGCATGTGTTTTCAAGGGATTCTGCACCCTGACTTCACCTAACTACATTCCTGAACTATTAACTCTAATCTTCACATTAATCTTGACCCAAGAGATTAAACATCTTACTCCATCAAGCACCCAACCATCCTGGGGTGTGACTAGTGTTGCTTATGACAGGCACCAGCCTACTTTGACCTCAGTCTGGATTGAAAAGAAGGCTGGATTGCAGCTGTTCCCCATGACGTGCATCCAATCCATAAAACCACACAGACAGCTCGCAACTTGAGTGGATTTAGAAAACAAATCCACTTAAAGGCTCCTCAGTGAGCAGACACAAGCGCGTCACGAGCACCAGAACACCCCATCATCATCACCCCCCCCCCGAAACCTGAAATGTGGAGAGGGGGGGGGGGGCACATCACTCATTTGTTCACCATTTTGGCTCCGACTGAAATATCTGCGAGATCTCACGTCTGACCTTTACGAACATTCCAATAAAAAAATTTGGCTCCGAAACGTGAGAATCGCCACCATTAATTCCAGATGTCGGTGAGGAATGAAAATGTCATCCGCGCGGATCAGCCATCGCTCACCCGGTGAAATCGCATCTCGGGTGCTGAGCGGCAGACAGCCGCCGCGTCTCAGATCCAGGCTCTGATCTAACCAGCGTGCAGCATGTGTAAAGAAAAATCTGTTCAAAGTTGTCCTTGCATCCAAAGAAAGGCGGAAGCTGGTTTACCAACAGGGAGCAGCCAGATTTGCATCTGACTGACGGAACAAAATAAGCTGCGCCATCCATCAAGCCTGTAGAGAAATGTCACGTCACATGTTGGACCCAGATCGCACAAACCACTGTAGTGCTTTATTTTAAGTTTACTTAACTTTTCCACTGTTTAATCAGAGTGTATCAACCGATCAGTCACATGTCTGGGATATTGATTTTGGTCAGCTCAGTAGCAGAAAGGGGTCGTTAATCAGTTTCAGTTGCTTTGGTAATGAAATAAACAACAGGTGCACGTGAGGTTGGACCGCTCTCCGTCTATTAAGAGCACAGTGCCATAGCTGGACACTGCAGAGGTTGCTCGAGCAGTCCACCTCCTCCGGGATGTGCGCAGGAACACGTGCAAGGGGCAGGAGGTTTGGTGGTGTCTCCCAGGAGACAGCTAGTGACTACAGCAGAGCCGGGAAGGATCAGTGTCCGTTTCCGAAAGCTTACTTTGACTGTTTCTTCAGTGTCATAGAATTCACAGTCTCAGTATCCTAGTCAGGTGATGGAGTTTTTTGGCGATGTGGAACGATGCCCACACCTCTCTGTGGAGATGATGTGGGAGGGAACCGTGTCCCAGGCAACCGTCTTCCCGCACCTCTGATTACAGGTTGCAGCCTGGCGGTACAGCGGGGTCCTCAGACCGCCCGGGTGGGTGATGTCGGCCTGCCCCGACGTGAAGATCTAACAGCCGAGACGAGGACCCCCTTGCTTGCCTCGGGAGCGACAGGGAGGGGTTCCCCCCTCTCCTTTTCAAAGTGCTTCTCTGTGCAGAAAATAAATAAGTTGTTTGGTGGTGATTTGCCACCCCCCCCCTTCAGGCACAATGGTTTGTCTCCCTCCCACTCAGGCCTTTGAACTCCAGGAAGAGAGAGAGAGAGACAGAGAGAGAGAGAGAGAGAGAGAGGGGTGCTGTTACAGACCTCCTGAGGCTGATCGCCGAAGGGAGGCAGGCTCCTCTGTTCCTCCCCGTGCACTTTTTACCTTACCCTCTCTTGCTTTTTGTTTTTTCCCCCCTCTCCTCAATCTGCTGCTACAAATTACAGCTTCTCCTGCCTCCTCTTATTGACAGTTGTTTCTTTTTTTATCCCCAGCATCTTGCAAGATCACAGACATCATAAAGAGGTGAATGCAGGGGAAACAGCAAGCGCTCACATTTGACAGACATATTACGGTGCCAGCAGGGAATATTGATATGCGAGCAGACGTCCAAAGACATTCCGTTCAAAGACATTACAAAGACAAACATGAACACACACACACACACACACACACACACACACAAAAAGTGATTTCTGCTATTGCAACATGATGAAGCCTGCTATGGATGGAGTCGTTTACAGAGCCGAGTCGCATAAGCGTCTTCCTGCAGCAGGATTAATGAGCGGAGCGGCAGCGACGGCGCTCCGTTACGTTCCTAATGGCACGTTTATCCAGAGAAAACGTAAGAATTCCTCCCCTGCAGAGCCCGCTGTGACTCCGCATGTCATCAAAGGGATTAGGCTGCTCCAGCTAGAAAACCAGTTGCATACTTGTAAATATTACCGAGCAGCTGCTTTAATTGCCTGCCATGGGCGTCCCCTCCGAACTGTGTGACAGTTTCTCAACTCACCAAGTCTTTTCCTCCGACATCAGCGAGGTCCAAGCAGTGGGGCCGGCTGATTTATGGTTAATGATCAGTACAAGAGTTCAACAGTGGATGATGTCATCCTACCAGGTGGGTGGGAATAAACGGCTCAAAATGTAGCACGGCCAGGAAGAGCGCAGCCACTGTTTATCTGGTGCCAAAACAACAAAGGCTGCTCAACGAACCATGAAAAAATAACACACACACACACACACGCGCACACACACACACACACACACACACACACACACACCACTGCACCTCCACGTCCCCACGTGCACATTTCTTTTGACCCATTGAGCATTGAGACACATGAACTTAGTCCTGTTGAGGAAACGCACGTTCCTATAGTAATGTCTACATAGAGACAAGTTTCGAGTATTTGTTGTAATTTGTGACGAGTTTTTGGAATTCAGCTAATGTATGTCTGAATTCATTCACACATCATCAGCGTGAGTACCATTATTGTGGAGACACAGTGAAGCCACTGATGGGAGGCTTTCTGTGGACCGGGATTCATACCCAAGAAAGTACCATCATTATTATATAGTGATTGAAGTTTTATTATATTGAACATATCACAGATAAAATAAGAGAGCTTCACCAAGAGCTGCAAGCTAAGGACAGAATAAAAGAATCAAAATAAGAAAAAATGAAAGTGAACTGACCTGAAATTGAGTGAAAGTGTCTTCAGCTGTTTTTTAAAGTGGAAGCAGCGGATGGAGGAGAACGGGTGAACGGGGTCAAGAGGTCAGAGCTGTAAAGAGGGCTTGTGCATGTCATGCTGTCATGCGCTCGAAAAGTTAGCACTGAAACTTTATTCGCAAATTGAAGCTGGAAGTTTATGTTCCCTGTTTCGTTGTAGGTTTAATCCAGGTTTGCGTTCTTCCAGCGAGAATTAAAAAAAAAATAAAGGAACAGTATAAATATATTCCCAAACTCCTCAATGTGCAGTTTTTTTTCGCCACATGTTGTGCTGATATGAGAACGTTTAGGTGTGAGACTGTTTAGGAAAGAACCGTGGCCTCGTGGAGGCTTATTGACTCTCATAGTTCTCACAGTTCAGTTTGTATTAGTGCTAAATATGGCTACACCGCTTGAATAAACAACAATAAAGTTGAGGTTTTAATTTTTTTTCTGATTTTCCAAACCTTTTTTTTTTTTTACGAAACTGATGTTGTCTCCAGCTATAATATTGTTACAGTGATTTGCATGCGATTTCATGGCCCCAGACCCCTCCACACTGATTCTGGTGAGGTCCCACCCTTAAGTGTGACACTCCGTCTGGTTTTCGCTTGTGTTTCATGGCTCCCTCACTTGAGATGCTATCTCTGCACCACTAAAGTTGAACTATATTTGGTGTGATTGAGTCACCTCTCTGTATGGATTTTGTGAGGCTTGCACAGCGTGTGGGTAGGAGAGTTAAAGAGGATGACAAGGCACAAATAAAATGTAAAAATAGCTATGGATAGACAGTGTGATTCATTTCCACTGGGTTCTGCATGGATTTGTTTCGGCACTGGTAAAATAAAGTCCCCACGGCTCATCTACTTATGGCTTGAGGCTCACCTGTCTCAAACCTTGATTCCATGTCAGTTGGTGAAAAACTCCTTATGCAACTATCAGCTGTAATTCAATTTAAAAGACAGATCTTATCCTGCGGGTGGTCTCGGCTCCCCACCCTGGAGTGTCTCCACTGGAAACTGTCCCAGCTTAATGCTTGAGGCATCTTACAATCTTAACAAATGCAGGACGATCCCCAAACTAGAAATCATAAATGCTACTTCTGTTAGTGACGCCTCGTCCCAGCCTCCGTTCTGGGACAGGAAGAGTGGAAGAGAGAAAAAAATGTTTTTAGCTTCTCACTTCAGATACATAGAGAGTTCGAGAAACTTATGTTTCTGAGGACAAGATTGGAGTTGTACACCAACTCAAACAACTTCGAGTACAGGAAATTGGTGGAATGCCAGTCACAATCACTCCACACTCACTGATCACCTGCAGTGGGACAAAGCTTTTCCTCAGGCCACCAGCAGAGTTTTCCAGAGGTTTTTGTTGCTGGGAGATGATGAGTGTGCTCTAAAGAGCTCACTATACTCTTGGTGTTGAACAAAGTACTGAGAGCTCACGGGTCAAAGCTCAGCATTCGCTGCTGCTTTCTTTTGTCCCGGTAACTGTCCCGACCATCACGGCATCCTCTGTGTCATCAGATGAAGTTACTCTCTCCTCTAGCCCTGCTAACAGAATTGAGTCTATACTTCGAGCTGATTCTAGTGAGGCCAATTTTGTGCATAGGGTGGCAGAGGGAGGTCCCTGTCGTGTTGAACGTCTTCAGTCAAACTGAGTTTTTTCCTTTCAGTGAGCAAGAGCTCGAACCTCTGTCGCCTTCCTCATCGAGTGCATTTGGACTTGAGCTGGCTGGTTATCTCGCTAACTTCCAACACTGTACTTGTAGTGCAACACAAACACCAGCGAACAGGAAGTATTACACGCTGCCTTTAAAATATTGGACCGGTCGAAGTTTATTTCCAGCCTTGTGCTTGGACATGTTTATGAGGAGCCATATTGGAAGGCATTCATTAATTGGATGGCCTCAGATTTGCTCATTTAGCATTGTGATGATTTTTTTTTCTTATCATATAATACGCAGCGGTACCGGAGTCTGTGTGTTTCCATGGGTGACTCAGTGTTAGGGACCGTAGGCAACTTGAAGCGCGACGCTCAAAGCTCCTGTGCTGCACGCCACTTTATCAGTCTTTTGTCCATTTCGAGTCACAGCTGTCCCTTTTTTCACCCCGGGAGAGTACGTGCCACTCTCATTAGGGCAAATACTGCTGTGTTTAAAGAGATTCTCTTTGTTGAGCTGCCGCCTCGCTGCTACATTCACAAACACAAGCCCACCCCCCAACCCCCACCCCCCACACTTTGACTTTAATTAATACCAGTTCTGGGAGAGTGTGTTGTTCCAGTTGAGCTGTCTCTGCTATAAATTCACCAAACAGACTCTCTATCAAGCGGGCTTGACAACTGTTTACTCTGCAAATAGATCAAAAAGTGATGCACGGAGCGCTTTATGTGTGGATTAGTGAGCTGGAGAAAATGCTACACAAGTGATATTGACAGTGTAGATCTTGGCGATGGAAAAGCCCACACAATCGCTTTTTGGCAGGGAGGGACAGATTCGCCTGCATTGCTAAACATGTAAATACATTTGCACGTGGACACAGCTTGTACACACATGCACACCGATTTGGTCTGCAGCACACACAATTGGTAGGCGTCATGCCTGAATATCACCATGACAACAAATAGCGCCTGGCTGCTCTGGCCAGTTAGCAGCGATGGTGAAGACGAGGCGCATGTGCGCGTATCTGTGCATGCATGTGTGTGTTTATCTCCACTAAAAAACACATCTTTGCCATTCATTTCATTGCAGAATCACTGAGACCAACATGATGACCTCTTGTTGTTTGGCTGTGTTGCCAGTTATGCATTTCTAACTGGCGGGTTTAATGGAGATCAGACCAGTATTGTCACATGACTCGCAACTAACAGCAATAAATTTAGTTTCTAGTGAAGCCTCGCATGTGTAAAATTGTGTATGAAGGGATATTGTCTGTAAACAGATGTGCGGACTGATCAACTGATGAGGCAGACTCAGTATTGCGTGTGCTCGACACACAAAATAGTGCGCTCTATTGATTCAGGGTATTTCTAATCATAATTATCCAAAATTGTGTGTTTCTCGCAGATCATGCCACTCACTGCTAGGAGTTTATGTGCAAAAACAATTTGCTAAAGTGATTTACTTCGCCTCAAAGTGCTGTGTTGTCTTTGTGCGTTTGCCATTTGGTAATGTAGCGTTGAGGCTCAAGCAGAATTAAAATGTTTGCTGTGACTACTGTCCTTAACTAATCTAAAGAGTAAAAGGGTTGCGAGAGCCGGTCTCAGCAGACACGGGGTGATGGACGAGAACCAATAAGAGAAGAGTTCAGCAAAATATAAAAGGGAGGAGTAAATAGTTGCCTGGAGTGGAAGGAGGCATTCAGGGCAGTGATGTGCGAGTCATGAACTTGTGACTCAAAACTCGTGATTTGCTTACTGACTCGGGGCTCATCATCTCCATTAACCCGTTCAGTGACTCAGTCATACTACACCTAACTGACTAGCTGCTCAGAAGAGAACAGATGACATATCATTGCTCACAGGCTGCTATTCTAACTACAGTTGTATAAATATCTAAATTTATTGACTATGAGTTCGTTGGAAAACATAAGACTCTATTTTTTTGTTTGAATCCACCTCTTCCTTCACGGATGTTTGACACGGTGGGCAGCAAATGACTCATACACCTGGTACACTTTGGTGAGTCCCTCATAAAAACTCGACTCAGAAAAAGAAATCGAGTTTGTCATCACTAATTCAGGGAGTGGGTATTTTTTCTGGCAAATTTAAGGTAACAATGTTATTAACATGAATGCGGAAAAGTCCCAAAATTGTGCAATCGATGTTAACAGCTCCAAACATTCGGACAATAGCCGCTTTGTCTTGTACAGCAGGTTACAGGACGCTGTTGTCAAACTTTCACTGTTCTTCAAGCAGCTGAACTTTAAGTGAGGGTAGCTGAATGGTGGGTTGATTTCTAAGGCACCATTCAGAATAAAGAGGACCCACCAGGCACCACAGACATCGACAGTGTCAAGACAGGAACCTCCGTGAGACAAAGATGAAGGGACAAGCGTCAAAGCCAGAGATTTTACACATTTTAAAGACAGGAACCTCCGTGAGACAAAGATGAAGGGACAAGCGTCAAAGCCAGAGATTTTACACATTTTAAAGCCGTCGATCCCATTTTGTCCTCTGACTAAGATAACGAAGATCACTGCTCTCCACTTGTTATTACGCATGGAAAAAGGCCCCAGCGAAAAAGCCTACGAAAAATTTAATTTGTAATAAAAATATAGGTAATGTGTAAATCTTACACATTCTAGAGCATGTTTTTTTAATCACAGATTTAAAGGGAGTTGTTTTCATGACCTTCAGTTACCCTGGTGTTTACTGCTTTGCCCTTCGCAACAGACTTTGCTCTGGAGGTGTGATGTCTTTATTTTATGTGTGAGGGTCTTGCATGGCAGGTGTGTGTGTGTGTGTGTGTGTGTGTGTGTGTGTGTGTGTGTGTGTGTGTGTGTGTGTGTGTGCACGCACGTGTATGTAGCTCTGACACACCCAGACATAAATGTGGCAAACGACTTTAATCACATGACTCTATGTCGGTTTTTCTCACTTGCGTGATGACTCTTCTGTTGAGCTTTCCTGGTGCCCTAGAGCCTGACGTGATGTTGGTGTCCCTCACAGATGCAGATCTACATGTACAACTCGGACGACTTCGACAGCCTCAGTGCAGCGCTCAGGGAGAAGCGGAGCATTGCCGCCATCGCTGTGTTTTTCCAGGTAAGAGCCCTTTTTTTTTTTTGCTTTCTCGAAGGTCTCGCGATGTTTCAACCTCACTGCTTTCTTATCATGTTTGTCAAATTTTGTGAGATGGTGTTTATATACACTGTGCAAAAAGGATGTCCTTTTGGTTGGACAAGGACTTGAACCAAAACGTGGATTATTGCCAGATCGCATGATGATCCTCACCAATGGTAGCTCTCCAGCAACTCTGTTTGATTTATTCTGATGTCCATAAACCAAAGATGACCTTGTGTCGTTGTTTCTCCTCGAGAGTTTTTGCGCTCTTACTCATCTCGTTCATTACGTTGCCTTTCCAACTGTTCTTTTTATTTTTGGTGAGTGTGTGTGTGTGGGGGGGTGATGCTAAAGATTCTTGATTGCGTGTGGGAGTGTTTTGCGGCAGTGCGTGAGTACGAGCTGTAAATCTGAGGGATCACAGATCGAGACCAGCCACCAATAAAGCCACGGCCTGGTTGATTGCAGCTCCGGGTGGTCCGGGATCACGGTCGGCTTTATATCTGTCAATTGGCAGGAATAAAAAGGTCAGTCGAGGCCATCGATTACCTAAGTGGGCTTTTACTTGGACCATTAACTCCCAGTTAATATTTCCTTCCCTCACTTCGGTCTGACTCCGTCTCCGTCCGCGGGGTCCGGCATTCGCTCCACCGTGCTCCGGCTCTTTTACGCGCATCGAGGCAGACAGACATGCATTACCGATGCACACATCTGCTTTTTACATCTCCTCAATCAATCAAATGCACTTTCCCCCCTTATGCCGGCACTGCTGCTTGTTGTGGATTAGCCTGGCTCGCTTTCTCCGCGATGGCAGCTTGAATCGCTGCGAGCTTCACTTGTTTGACATCGATTGCCAGCACAGAGCAGAAAAAAAAATACAAAACAATATCAAACACACACAGGGTTTTTCTATTTTTGGGGGGGGGATTTATGCTTAGACAGCAGCGCTCACATAGATCCACAAATAGACAGAGAGGATGACAGGAAGGCCGCTCAGCAGGGGGCCACACCGCATACACATCGTAAAGGAGCCCATGAAGATATTATAGGAATAAAAGGAAAGCAAATGACTCGAGTGTGTTTTGGCCTCCTTCGAGCTTTTCCACATGCTTTGTGGAGCAAATTGAAGCTGCTCACATTACCGTGACCTTGGAAAGATGTGAGGAGCAAGGGCCAAACAAATCAAATGGGACAGAAGCACCAGTTTTTTTGACGAATACGTGGTAATTAAAAAAAATACATGCTCCACCAGTGTCACTTTTAGATTGTAGTGACTCAAGGGAATCAATTCAGTTCCAACCAGTGAGTGCAGACAGCCTGTCACACTAAAACTCTACTGAGTGTACGATTAGCACGTAAGTAAGTATTACCCCCCAGTTGCTGCAGTTTCTATAATCTTGCTATTCATTGTAGCCACCAGTAAAGCTTGCCACTGAGCTGCTGTCTCTCCACGTGCTGCTCGCTAAGTCAACTGCAGTCGGTGTCATTATTTCTGAACAAACCAGGTCATCCTCGCAACAGCTTGAATGGTGTGAGCTGCCTGGGCCTGTGTCCCATTGCAGCGCAGACAGGAAGTGAGAGTCCTTTGCTGCTGTGGCTGCAGGACTTCATCCAGGCAGGTCTGTAGTGAGGCCGTGAACCAGGCCAAACAAAGTGGTTGAATGGTTTCAACAGAAAACTCAGACAATCTAGCTCCAAAATCTCTTCTTTTTGATTCAGAATATGTTGTTTATAATTTTTTCCATATAGGGAACAACTGAATTCAGTTCTCTTTATTCATGTATTTAATGTCTCGCTTCGTGATTCATTTCAAAGGTTATGAGTGACAAGACTTTGTGATTTTCTTGTGGGTAAAATCCATCAGAATTCAATCTTTCTAGAGCAGCATGAAGATTTATCACAACGTCCAATAGGCTCCCATGCTTACAACTACTTTAGTAGGTTATCTGGAGGATTTTGAATTAACTTTCTTAAGTATTGAACCTTTATTGTCTCACCTGCTTTACACCTTTTTAAAGAGAAGTTCAGAGGCCTGATTTGACTGCAATAATTGACAAAAAAGTGAGCCAGCTTTTCACAGAAATGAATGGATTTGTCATCCAAAGGAAAGAAAACTGATGAAAAAAAATTGCTGACCTCAAAGAAATTAAATTAAATTGTGAGAAACGCTTTTTTTCTTTGGAAAAGTGGCCAAAGCCGCTACCCTTTATTGGCCGATGCATTCAGTCATCCTCTGGCGTGGCGTTTCATCTCCAATCTGCCCTCCGCCGCGTCTGATTTATAATACAGCACACAGCGCCTGTGAACCTGGTCCTCTTGTTCGGTTGCAGCTCGTCACCTCGGAGATTGATTTGAACCTGCGCCCTCAATAAGTTGGCTCAAGCAGGTAGATTTCAACAGGTTGTACACATGTTTATTCCCATCAATGCCAGTGTGTGTGTGTGTGTGTGTGTGTGTGTGTGTGTGTGTGTGTGTGTGTGTGTGTGTGTGTCTGTGTATGTGTGTGTGTGTGTGTGTGTGAATGCCGGTGTGTGTTTGTGTGTGTCCCAGCCTTTTAAGTTTAGTTTTCTCTTATTTATCCAAATCCCCTTTGCTGCCCTGTTCATGTGTCAGTTTGTCATTGCTCACCTGCAAAAGACAAATCAAGCATACTGTGTTCGGTTTCTTTAATTATGCATGTCAGCAGTGTGTGTCTGTCTCTGTCTCTTTCCCACACACACAAACAGAGACAGAGTCTGAGGGAGGAGTGGCAGAGGGAGGGAGGGAGGAAGAGAGAGAGGGAGAGAGATGACCTGAGAAGCTCTCACGCCGGACCCATGAACTCCGACACATTGACGGTCAGATGGTCAGTCTGTCAGCCACAGATGCAAACCCAGTTGAAGAGTTCTTCAAAACTTGACCGCAGTGTGAATACCAGGCTTGGAGGGGCCGCTGTAACGTAGGAGGAAAACCCAAAAGAAGGCCAAACTTTATACAAGTGGGGGTGCAGCGCATCCAATGGAAGTATCGTTTCAGCGTTTTCAGTGTCCACACAGAAAAGCAGGAATGGCTTTACCAGTCTCATCAAAGCAGGACATAATGTGTGGCGAAAAAATGCTCAGATTAAGAAGAAGAAAAGGGAACAGTGTTGCCAACCCCTCAGTAAGGACAGTCAGTTTTGGCTCTTGCGAAAGTGGATCATCGATAACGACGTTTTTTTCCAGGGGGCGACTGTGCACGCGCGTTTCCTTCCTGAGTCCCCCTTCTAAATGCAGCTGGGAATTGCGCACTCTCATGCTGTTTGTCCAAATGGTGTTGCTGTCCAAGCCTTTCGCAGATGGCGCACTGGTTGCGCATGTGATAGTGAGCAGAGCAACGCGAGTCTCCCCAAAAAATTGCCGGAAAAAAGTCTGCAGATTTTGTCGCGAGTGACTTTTGACCCAAAAAATGGCTATAAAACCGCCAAAAAGATGTTGGAAAGTTGACAGACTTAGCGAGAAAGATGCCAAGTTGGTAGTGAACGCTTCTATTAACATGAGTCCGTTGGACAATCAACGTCGTGTGTGTCTTTCAGCTGCTCCCTACTGAAAGTAGCTGGAAGACATCACAGCTCACTGCCGGTGGCACCTGTCAGTTAAAGGTTTGGTGAGTGTGATATCGCTGGTCCAGCCACCCCGGAAGTTGAATTTTCCGGACCAATCTTCCCTTTATCAGGCTGATGTGATACCAGAGGTCACTCATATTAATGCCAGCCATCAAGAGCAACAGCAACAGTCGTAAAAATGCAATAAACGATAAGATGTTATTTGGCGTCGTAATTTTCCGAGGGTGCACTGTCGGTTCTGTACTAAAATTTAATCATGATTATTGGTTTCTGCAGTATTGTGCGTTGTTTACATAAATCTGAGAGAGAGAGAGAGCATTTAACGATCCGGCGCCAGACGTGCTCGCGATCGTGATCTTCCCCGAGATGCTGCTCTGGGATGCTGCTCACTTAAATCTCTGTAAACAATGCAGTGTTTCTTTGCATTGTGTACTGGCAACTGGAGCGCCTCTTGGCTCCGACGACGGAACATCTTTGGACGCATTGGCAGACCACGCTATCACGCTCGCTACACTTGTAGGTCCCTGAGCAACCAGGATCCCCGTTTTGGGGCTTTAGGATTTTCGCACGTCAGCAGAAACACGTTGCGCTCTCATCAACTAAGGAAAATAGTCCATGGGGCAACACGCACAAGTGGCCGTTTTGAGATGAGGGTTGAGCTCATGTGACTCCTGGACGTCGTGGGTCAGAGCATTCGGCCGAACGCGCCACAGCCAGTTATCCGTTGCAGTACACGTGAAACAAACTAGGAGACGGTGATGCATCTAAAGCTCTTTGCTTAGCGCTAACAAACAGAAGAGGAAGAATGTTGGAATGAATCATGAGCATGAACTCTTACCAGCATTATTGCGAAATCAAGTAGAAACAGCAAACGCTACATATTAGAGGGCAAATGTTCTAAACAGGAAGAGTGGTTCCTCTTTGCTATGATGGTACTAATTAGGAAAGGAAGAGACGAGTGTTCAGCTCGTTGCTTTCTGAGATCAGCAAGGTAGCTTTATGTGTGTCTGCTACTCCCAACAGGAGCAACGTGGTACGGTTTGAACATTAATCACGAAGGAAAGAAAGTAGTGAACTAAATATTTAGATGCGTAAAAAGTAAAACTCGTTAATGTGAAGCTGATAAAGTCCGATGATGTCAAACATTTTTGGAAAGTTAAACGCTTTTCTTTCCTCAGTTCAGCTTTGACTTTGGGAACGACAAATTACCAACCGTCGACAACCTGAGATCGGAGTGACCTTGTTTACATTTCCAAAGGGAAGATAAATAAGAGAAAAATGAACGGGAGGACGTAAACTGAAAGAAGACTGATTTAGCTGCGGGTAAAGTGCAAAGACTTCAACAGAAAGAACCACAGATTGTAATGAATCTTACATACGCAACGTGCCGTTCAGTCAGTAAAGGCTTCAAGAAGAACCATATGTACAACTCACATTGCTAGTATCTACAACAGATTAAAATGTAGATTAGTTCTGCCTCCTGTTTTACACAAAAACAATTCTAACTTCTAACAAGGAGTCTCTTCTCTGAAGTGATCATTTAATATAATGGGCCTAAAAATTAACCTTGTGGGATCCCTTATATAGAAATTAATGGGGTTTTTTTTCCCTTCTACCAAAACTTGAATAAAAAGGAAATAAATGATATTTCATGAATATGTATTTTTCCGCTCAGTAATTATTTGTGGATTCGGGACAAGTCAAAGTGTGATGTTACTTTTCCATTAAAAATTTAATTCATATCCTGAACAACTGGGATCTAGAAAAAATCCCGCTATGTTGATGGTAGGTTTACCAGTAAATTGCAAAGGCATTGATGGAAAAGAAGTGGTAAGATTGCTTAAAAGTGATGGTGACAACTTTATCAGACTCTATTAGGGGCGTGAATCTCTCTGCAGTGTTTCGGCACATGTGTGCGACTGGTTTCCATGGTAACTGCTGACCGTACACCAACAGCATCAGTGATCGAAGAAAGTGTGAAGTAGTCTGAGTTGATGTCAGCTTGTCTGTACATTTTCCAAAACAATTCTCGCTGATTCACTGTGAATACGAGGGAGCATCCTTGTTTGGAGCAGCAAGAAGTTGAGGAGTTTACGACCAGCGAGCCAGGAAGCAGTTAAATGCTACAAAATATTTTTTTTCTAGTTTCGATAAGCATTTTTTGTTTGAATACTTAAGTGTGACTAAATTTTATAGAGAACAAGGTTTTTCCCAGTTGTAAACCAACAAATATCAAGCCTCAAATTGCAAGTAACAGAACAAAGCTCTTTGGTGAAAACCACTTTCAGCAGGTTCAAAAGCATCTAGCATGGTAATTCTATTCCAGACCCAAAAGGCTTTTAGAAACCGGGAGGAGGCACTTTGAATTGACCGTCCACTATGGTCTGTTCACGCTCTATCCGTGAAGGCTTCTCAATAGTCACCAGGACAGAAACTACTGCAAAGTCTCTTTGGAAGTATCATGTAGCTCACAATTAGGGTTAGCAAAAAAAAAAAAAACAATTAGCACTGTCAGCGTGAAAAAAAAAATGTGTCTCAATCTTGCCTGAATCAGCCAGCTTGGCTGACTGGCAACAAAACACTGCTCCTGAAATGAAAGCACGGCCCACCGTGGATGTCCCCCTCCTCGAACGGCTCCCTTCATATCACAGGCAGACTATGCAGCAAAGTGTTTGGACCAGGGGCGTTTCAAGGAGTTGGGGGGGACGAAAGCTAGGACCATCTGGGATCCCTGCTGTTCTGCCAGGACCAATACTACCTCAGTTTCATTAAGCCAGCCTGCCTGCAGCCTGGACCTGTCAACCCCCCCATCCCCAAAACACTGGAAGCAGAAGTATCTGACACAAGAGAAATTGAGCTGTTGAGCGGCTAGAAACATCCATCAGGCCAGGATTGCAAAGTTGGGTTCCAGAACGGCCGGTGCCTAACTTTTCTTTTTTTTCCAAAGTGTTGACGGCAATGTATTTTTAAAAAAGACCCTGTCACGTTTCAGGCGCAACTCAGTGTGGAGTGTCCACAGCTGAGAGGTGGCGGTACTTCCCCCAAATAAGAGCTTTTATGACATCGCAGCTATTTAGTCCAATGACCAGTTCACACTGCATCCTCATGACAGGTCATGCACTTGTACTAACCACAACCGATGTCTGCTTGTGTTACTTTGTGTGATCTCTTGCGATCACTGGCTATAAAATCCAAGTCAGTTGTGCGCTGCCTTGAGGAGGATTTAATTTAAATCCTACTTTTGGTCAAAAAAAAAAGTGAGGGTTAGTAAAAGTGTTGGAGTAACTGAAATTTCAAAGCAGTGTTAGATGTCTAACGGTGTGCAGCGAGAGGGTTTTGTTTCATTTCGTTAATGTGGGTCGTTTGTTTCGATATACAAGTTATTAAGTTCACGGGAAGAGGCTTTAATCAGGCTTCTTTATTTTCGTAACACTGTCAATGCATTTGCATAATTGCTGTTCCTCGTACAGCTGTTCAGACCCTCAGGCCTTGGTGTCATTTTTTCAAGTGAGAACGTGAGACTGAATGTGTTCTGTCCTCACAAAAATTATATGTGGTTACTTTTTTTCAGTATTTGCAAGTAGAAATAAAGTTAAAATTGTCGAATGTCTCCTGTTCTTAAACAGAAGCTTGTTTCAAAAAACGGCTTTTATACGGACTGCAACGTGCTAATGAAATCGGTATCAGGGCGGGTTCATGCAGAAATCTTGTCGGGCATGGAGGAACTTGTTGGTCTCAATTTCTCAGCACTGAGCTCCAAGCTCAGTACGTACTGCACCGTCAGCAGGTGACACGCAGCGAGAACAGCTGCTCAAACGTTGTCTTTATTAAGGACTGATGAAGGCTCAAAGAACGTCCCGAAACTCTACCTCTGACGCCATTGAGTTCACAGGAAACAGCAATGCTGCTCTGGGTCTTTTCAAAGGTGTAAGACAAACGGGGACGACACCCATCCTCCTCATGTGGCTCCACTTTGGCTTTTTGCACCATTTATGTCATGTACTTATCGGATCCAACCCCCCCAGGGGGACACAGTCACCCCATCAGCTCCGCGGTGTTCCAGTTTACACACCCCTGACTGTTTCAGCATTGTAGGATCCTTTGTTGATCTATTTGTCCCTTATCCTATGTGTCGCACTCACACCCATCCAACTGGGATGCATGCAACGTTGTGGCAACTGCCTTTATTATAACGTTAGCTCGGAACCAGTCTGGGGCATCGAGCTGGAGCAGGCGGAACGACAAGTGGACCGCCACCCATTTCCAAGAGGCTCTCACAGATAGCGCTTATTGATTGAACGGAGGAGTGAGAAAAAGCGCGGCGGTGTTATTTTCCTTACAGTAATATGTATCGACCGCTCCGCGAGCAGGTGTCACGTATCCAGCACGGGAGAGCAAAACAATTGTCCCCGAGAGTTGAAAGTGGAACGATCTGTTCCCTTTCACGTCTCCGTTTCGCTTCGGTCACATGGCTCCAACAGCACATTTGAAAATCAATTCACTGCTTAAAAAACACACCGATACATATTTACATAAGAGAGTTCGGTGTAAGAATGAAACAAATCCTAAACGGAAGTTGAGATAAGTTGCTGTGGCGCCGTTACCGTTGCCGATTTGGTGACTTGTCTTTCTAAAATGTGGAAACTTTCTCGATCAATCTGGCAACTCTGTAAATCCTTTTGTCTTTTTTTTTTTATGTCTTTTCTCAAAACAATGGCTGACAAAATTTATTAACTTTCTTTTTTCATTGCACATCGTTGCCACCCTATTCTAAACAACCACATGGTTTCTAGTGCCCATGCTCAGCCACTCAGCCATCTTGGAATCTCACAGCAACACCATTAGGACAAACAACATGTGAGAGCCCACTCCCGCCGCACATTATCCTCAGAAAACTATGTCGTTTTAGGCCTCCACCTTCATTGAAAAGCTGCAACAGAAAATGTGGTTGAATTTTTTTCACATTAGATACAGTTTTAGTACAGAAACTCCTTGTTTCAGTTACTGAATTGATCCGGATCGATCTCCTTACCGGGGAGAATGATTCCCTCCGACCCCATCGACCGGGCGCCAGGTTCCTTCTGCACACAGAGGCGCTGCGGGAGCAGTGTTCGCCACTGCAGAAGGCTTTCAGGTGCAATAACTCACACTGTGAGTGAGCATGTAGCATGCGCAACTGCCCGAGTTTGGTGTAATCTGTTGTAATTGCTCGATGTTGCATATTCATGAGGGCGAGCACGTTAAATAGAGGGTGCGTGCTCTCTGCCATGTCCGTCAGACCCAGTCATGGATCATTTTCTGGGGGGGGCTTCTCTGTGCATTGTTCAGTTTCTGTACATTCTCCCACGCACCAAACTTCAGTAGATTAAGGCCCAGATCTCCCAAGCAGCGGAACACCCAAAGAAGTGCTCCAGCGGACCATTTTCCTGCTTTTTTCTTTTCCCATGAATGGAAATGAATTATACGCGGATGTGCCAGCGACTTTAATGTCTTTGAATGCATTAATTCAAAGACAACCTTGAGACTCTTTGAATTGCTCCAACACTGCAGTCGGGGGAGAGGGGGGGGGGTTTCCTCACATTAAAGGTAGCAAAGTCAAAGTTGACGTGCTCAGCAGGGGCAAGAGCAGCCTGATGAAAGATCCGGGGTCTGAAGACGCGGGAGACCTCATAGCACTTCATTCCGCTCACAGTCTAATACCCCTAAAGACAGTAATTAGACGGTATATGCCGACACTGCTAAAAACCCACTACCGAGCTGTTTCCAGTTCATTTCAGCGGGCGCCACTTCAGGAGACATTAGCCTTTGCAGTTATGTGGGGGGGTTGGGTGAAAGAATCCATCACCTGTAATTTGCTTTCGGCCACGTCGAGCAGTTTTAGCAGAGAATTTCCCAGGAAATCTCCGCCTGTTCGCCATCCCGCCAGTGATAAGGGAGGTTTCGCGGAAAGCAGCGCTCCTCCGCGCTTCGTCTCGGTCGTCCCACGTCCGCGCGGCCGCTGCCCTACTTATTCCACGGCATTCGCCGAGGATGAAAAATGGACAGCTGCTGTCGTCAGACATCCCCCCCCTCCCGAAACTGAGGCGAGAAAAAATAGATCCATCTGCGCTGTCATTGAGTTCTAATCATTTTACTATGGGGGGGGGGGGAGAGTAAAAATGGTATTATGCGTGCTTTAACACATAAAGATACACGTTAATCACGAACTGAACAGGCACTGCTCATTTTGAAAGACTGTTTTCATGTTGCGCCACGTCCCATCATTTTAATCAATCAAACTGTCTAATTTATTGAATTGGATATGCTTGAAATTCAAAAATTAAACAGCTGTTTTCTCAAAAGTATGTAAAAAAAAAAAGGACAAGGAGAATTATGAGCATGTTGATGCCTATAAAAGTCATTATTTCTATTTATTGAAACTGTCTATTAGTTTGAACTGAAAAAAAGTTTGAAAATAACTTATATGAGTGTTTGAATGAATATCTTTTATTTCTTTTCTTTTATATCATGCATGTTTGTATTTATTCACATTCTTTTTTATCGTCGCGTGATGACTCGCTTCATTGTTCCAGCGAAGCAGACGCCCCCGCACACGTCACGCTGCCCGAATGTGTCACTCCATCAGCCATCGGCAGAGCATCCCACCACGATTGGGAGTCGCCAATCAGGCCCCTGATTCGACTCGAAACAAGGGTTGTCAGCAACAGCAGAAGAAGCTGTTTTTGTTGTTAGTGAAGATTTGACTCGGCTCTGC
Organism: Malacoctenus gilli; assembly: GCA_032164315.1. Taxonomy (NCBI): domain Eukaryota; kingdom Metazoa; phylum Chordata; class Actinopteri; order Blenniiformes; family Labrisomidae; genus Malacoctenus; species Malacoctenus gilli. The sequence goes on along the minus strand of JASSRZ010008653.1, from coordinate 6,899 downwards.
TGCACAAGCCACAAATGCGTGTCCCCTACAAATGTGGTCCCCCCTTAAAGGGATAGCACACAGGCTTTATAGTTCTATAGGATTTAGAATTATTGTTAGAATAAAGGAATGATGTACCAAACACAATGTAACTCAATTTTTTTTCTCATGCGATGTTTATTTTTTATTCCAGAAGTCCAACACAGTGCCTCAAACGCAATGCTACGATGATAAATTATTAAAACATCGTGCAGAAATGCACAGATTTGGAGACGGCGGTTCAATGGTGGGCGGTCTCCTGGGTGCGCGGCGGGGGCTGCCTGTTTCCCGTCCAATTCCGACTTTAATGCATAAAATCATGTTGGGTGGAGCTGATTATGCCTTTAATCTTTCGCACCACCTTAAAGAAATTCCTGGAATCGGCGCCGTCTAATTTCCAACCCCTCACTGTTAAGTGAGACGTTAGCCCGGCTTAAAGCGCGGGTGTTAGAGGTGAGGCTGTTGAATGTAAATCAGGGTTTAGTGGTGGACGGGGAGGGGGGGCATTAAAGAAAAATGTCTCAGGATGGAGGTAGAGCTGGGAAAAAAGAAACCCCACAAGGCCATACCTCAACTCATCGAAATCTGTTCAATTAGATATTCGGGAAGTTCAATTTCCTTTAATATGAGCCTCATGTGAAACCCCTCAAAGAGGGTTCGAAGCGACCACTTCAGTGGGCCCCCGCAGAGCGTCTTCAGACACGATGGCGAACGGAGTCGCAGCCCGAATGCGCGATGCGGGAGCTCTGCGTTCAGTGTGGAACACAAAAGAAAAAAAGCGGCGCCGAAAGCCGAAAACACTCTTTGTATTGTTGCGCCACCTGTGTAGACAGCTGCGTCCTTCAAAACAAAAGCGTGTCTGCACCATCAGATGCTTGTCGCACAGGCAAATAAAAACAGTGACTAAACCGCCTGCTTTGTGAGCGCGCTGCCGCTTGTCTGCCTGTCAGCAGGCTCGCGCTCCCGCTAAATGGCTTTCACAATTAAAGCAAGTTTGTCAAGAGCTCAGAAAAAAAAACAACGGAGGCGGTGTTTTGTTTTGGAGGGGTTTACTTTTTTTTCAAACTCTGGGTTAAAGCCTTCAGTCTGCTGGAAATCGTTGTTCTGTGTTCGCGCTGGCTTTTTGATACGTCCAGAAGAGACGACAGACAAAATCAAGAGTAGCTTTACTTTGAGTTTGAAGTCATGTTTCTGACTTTCTTCGAATTCTCAATTTGGGAATCAAATTTTTAACCTTGTGGAGATTCTGAGCCAGATGGCAGGTTTCTGCTTTTCTCCTCCTAATTTTTGATTCTGATATCAGATTTTTAACTAACTTCTAGGTCAGAATTTGCTGCCAAATTGAAGGTTTCATGCCGTTTAAAGAGGGACAGCTGATGAAAAAAACCCAGGTGACGCGTTTTAGTCCATCATCTGGCTGCTTTAGGTGTACATACTGTACATATGGATGGATAAGATTCTGTACTGATGAATTATTTAGTTGCGGGGGGTGGAGTGGATTGGGGGAGTTGGACAGAATCCTCATGGAATCGATCACAAGATATGAACAGAGTTGGTTTCCTTGTTTCGCGTCAACCAAAAATGGGCCATTATCCTGAAAACTATCAATCTGAACCCAGACATGTTTATCCAGAACAAAGCAACAAACAGAGAAGCAGCTTTACTCTTAATAGATCCTAGAAAAAAAGTCCAGCGATCGCGCGTCCGTCATGCTTTCTATGCATCCAGGAACTCAAGGAGAGGCGGCCTCTTATAAATCCAAGGAGAAACAGCACTTTGATGCCAGAGCTCCTTGCCGGCTCCCCCCCCCCCCACCTCCCCTTCCTCACCCCTGACTGATGAATTGTTCAGAGAAGTAATTAGTAACTCGGCGCTACAATGTGTCTCGCTTGAAAGAAGTCTGACCGTTACATCCATTACGCCGTTGATTCATCAGCAGTTTGTGCTGCCAAAGGCGAGGGGAGGAGATAATCTTTGTAAGACACAGAAGGAGGTAAAGGAAGTCAAGAGAAAGAGGATACATACTGAGGGATCGGAGATTGATGGAGCTGGGAGGGAGGGAGGCAGGGAGGGAGCGAGGGAGGGGGAGAGAGAGCGAGAAAGATAGAGCGAGAGAGAGAGAGAGAGAGAGAGAAGTGGTGGAGGGAAGAATTATGAGGACATGTCAGATTCTGCCACACTTTTTTTTCCAGATTCGTCACTGCAGTGGTCATTCCCTAGAGAGTAAGGAAGGGAGATGGAGCTGGAGGGAGAGAGAGAGAGGAAGAATCGGGATTTACTGAAAGAGAGAGTGAAAGGAAAGGGGAGATTGCAAGGGAGAGTGAGAGTAGGACATTGTGATGTGGGGCCCCGTGGCTGAGGCTCTCAGGGGACGAGCCTGTGGGCTTTCAGAGACAAACATTAATAATGAAACGCTAATTCCCTCCGTCCTCCTTTCTTTCTCTTCTCCGCGCTGTCTTCCTGTCTGTCATTTCCTCTCTGTGTCTCTGTGCTCGCCTTTACTTCTCTTAATCTCCCCACTTTTATTTTTCCCCCCACACACACACACACTTCTCTCCCTCACCCGCTTTCTGTCTTGCTTTTTAATGAAAAAAAACAGGCTCTTTGTTGCAGCTCCGGTTAATACTCCTCTCCCATTTGAAATGACGACTGTGTTTCCTCCTGGCTGTGGCGAGAATTTACCTTGAACCCCCCGCCCCCGCTCACTTTCTCATTACTCCTCATCAGCTGTAAAACTAGGGGGGGGGCAACAAAAAGGAGGAAGCCTCCACCAGACCTCAGTCGCTGAGGACCTTTTTAACGTCATCGTGTGACCTCACGAACGTCCAGCAGAACGAAACCGACACTTCATAGTAACAGGATGCAATCGGTGAAACTCTCCAGTGAACCTTTGGGGACACAAACAGGAGCTAAATGATCACTGTTGAGGCTGAAAATTCTGTTTGCTGCGACATAAGTGATGCAGTGGCTTTAAATCACCTTCTTCTTGCTTCTGATATGAAGTTTTTTTTCCCAGATTGAACTGAAAGATTTGAACCAGACGAGCAGATTCCATTGGAATGTTTCTTTTCGTTTGACTGATTAAAGTGCGGATGATGATCGTACTGTGTTTTTTTCTCCCCCCCTCTGGACAAATAAACAGGCAGTGCAACAGCAAATCCTGGCAAATCTTTGCTACAAAACATGACAATTACATCCAAGGAGCAAACAAGCGCGTGTTTCATAGTCCAACCAGTCATGTGTGGTTGCGTGTGCTTTGGGATTTAAACCTCTTGGTCAACAAACATGTGTGTCCATATGAAGGTGGGGGAACCGAGGAAGGAATGGAAACGGCGGCAGTCTTGGCAGCGCCATGGCAACGTCTCGTGACGTCGACCTTCACCTGCGACGATACAAAGACGGGATGCTGCAAGTGATTGTGCCAGAAAAAAGTTCCAGGTTCATGACCTCAAACAGAATATTGTCGTGTCCTTCCCAGATGGATGTGAAGGATTACACAGGAATCAATAAGTACATTGTGTTGAATCAGAAAGTGAGGGAGTGAACACACACATGAAAAACAAACACAGTTCAAACTGGCTATAAGCAGTTTGTTTGCTGGAGTGAAAGAGTGGAAATGTATCACTGAAAAATCAACTTAAGTTAAGTAAAATTATGTTTTATTGATTCTGTGACTAAAATTCCTTCCCTTTATTCAACTCAACCAGTTAAAGTGACCACATACTAGCAGCAGTAGGCTGCTGCGTTGCAGCAATTGGGGGCCAGTCAGGGGAGAATGGCCTTGCTCAAGGGCCCACCATGGTGGTAACCCGGGGTGGGGACAAGAACTCCACCCTCTCTTTTCCCCCGAGCCCAACCTCATGCCAGTCCAGCGACTCAAACCCCATTTTTTTCCAAAAACGTGGTGTTGAAACCCACAATCTCGTCCCCCTAATGTAAACCATCATCACATGTATGAACATGTAGGTTCAGTTGAGTCTGTTGTGGAGGATTTAAACTGATGGGGCTTGTGTGACGTTGGCAGTCAGATCTGATAGGTTCCATCCTAAACCTGCTGAGCACTTTTGGAGGTCCGTTCAGTGTTGCTGCTTCAGGAACACAGTCTGAAAGTCACAGCTTGGTACAAAAGTGTTGTGTGTAGTTGCTGTTGAGCTGAAGGAAGTCAGGCGACATCGGGCCGTTTTTGCCAGTCACTAGTGTCTTGAACCGACAGGGAGTGCTCTCCTCAAGCCTGCCAATCAGGACGTCCAGCCCTCAGATAACGCCGAGGGACCCTCCAAAGACACCTCTCTTGCTGTCTTTTGTTATGTAGAAAGCACCAACCGCAAAGTTTATTCACAACCAAAGAAAAACCAGACTCTTTTCTCAGCGGCAGTCATCACCTGCGACACCCGCAGCCTACCAGATTGGTTCCGCGACGACCGAGTGGACTCCGGCAACATACGGCCGCGTCGGAAATACTGTATGCTCATTAATTCTTCATCTGCCTGGTCTTCAGCTGCTGCACCATTAAATGAAAAGAATCCCGGCAGCCTTTGGTAGGGAGAACAGTTTTCTCTCTCTTTTTTTTTTCCAACATAAAAACACTTTCATGGTCTCTACGACAGTTTTCAGTTTAGTTCCCAGCAGTTTTGTTCCCTTCCTTTGCAGCCGGTTAGCGTGTTTGATCAATGCGAGCTGAAATGAACCCCCCTGGGAAAAAAAAAAAAAAAAACGCCACCGCGGCGCTATATACAGTATTCATGCACATCATGCAGCTGGTCATTTATCACGTTTAAGAACTCGCATTAGCAGCCTTGCCTAAATGGCTGTCATTAGTCACTCATATTGCTTTTATTTCCTCAGAGCGTCTGCTGATGCTGTCGGAAGCGTCGTGGTGATTAATGCAGACGGATACCGCCGCTCATATCAGGGCCGTCTGTGATTTCCACGAAAAAATGTTCTTTTTTTTTTCTTTTTTTTTTACAAACAAAAGATGAGTTTGATTTGCGGCCCCTCTCGTGTCCAACACGTCCTTATTTTAAATGGTTGATTTGGATGCAAGACCTCAAGTTGACTCTCACTGCAGGTATTTTCGATCCAGGAAGCTTCCCGTTAAATTCGAACTAGAACCCTGTTTGCAAGTGTCCGTTAAAATCGGAGTTCAATCGGAGCATCAAAACAAAGAAAAACCTTTGATAACTAGTGGAAAACAACCCAAAACCGGGTCTGTTGATGTCAGAGGTCAATGAAGAGTGGTGACCTGAGGTTCCAGAGCTGTCAACGCTTAATGATTGGTGGTTGAGACAATGATGCCTAATTCTGACTCCTGTTCTGCATATTTTCTTCAAGCTCATGTAAAGGATGTATAAGCAACCCAAGAGTTGGATCCGGAACTTGAGCTGTTGTTGGACAAGACGCTTAACTGTATTTATAGCATAAAGAAATAACTAAATGTTCGTATTTACATGAAAAGAGGAGTTCTGGTTGGTTTAAAGGTTGGTGACTGACAGTCATGTTTGGTTGTTTGTGGCCCCGGAGCTGGGATGAGTTTGACACTCTTGCTGTAAGCATTTCGGCTCTGACAAGTGACAGTGTTTCACATGTTCAGCACCAAGCAGGACTCCAGTGAAAGTTGCTGTGCTAGGCACTCCAGCAGCAGTAACTAAAGACAGGGGAAAGGGGAATCAAAATCCCTCCTCTCCTGGGAACTGCGGGCCTTTTTTCCCTCCGTTTGAGTCTTGAACAGCGAGTGGACATCGATATTCCATCCCGCTGTCTCTGCCGTCCGTCCGTGTGACGGCGTCCCCGATGACTGTGTTTCTTTTCCCCTGTCATTCTCACGGCGCGCGCTCACACGCTGTTCCCCGAGGTGCTTTTTCCTTCCCGACACGCAAAAATGAAACGACGGAAGGATGGCCGTGAAAGACGCTCCACGCGGACATTCCGTTCCCCGCCGCATGTTTTTCAGGACTTGAATCGGAGAGACGTGTGCTTTGTCCTATTGTGACAGAGACTAATAAACACGGAGGTGGCAGGTGTGAATCCACTCCGATGAATCATGTCGCGGTGGCTCCATCCTTCAGCTGCTTGGAAATTGTTTTGTTTTGGGGGGTAGGGGTGCACTCCCCCCCCCTCCCCCCCCCACACACACACAAACACCCGCTCCTTTGGAAGCCGGCACAACAACAATGGCGCCGTAATTAAAGACAATGAAAAGCGCAAGTGTTGCAGTGACATTCGGCGCTCCATGAGTTCAGACTGGAGTGGGCCTCTGAGGGCTTGTTGATTGCCGTGGTTTGTTCATCCTAATTAGGCGCCACTTGTTTTGTTGTCGCGTCTCTCCGGTTGCGCGTTTCAGACCGCCGCGGCCTCCTGCCACTCTGTCACTTCCAGCGCGCCTCTTCTCTTATTCTGTTTGCTTGGGTTCAGCAGATTAAAACATGCCATCGCCATCAACTTTGGGAGCTGTGGTTCAACTCAGGGCTGTTATTTTAACTTCTGGGTGGGGGGAAAAAAGGATCTCAAATGTCATGTTTTAGAAACTGACCACGAGCTGTCATGTGTGATGTAATGTGTGAGTGGAATCCTGGTGTCCAAATAAAGCGAGCACCCATTTGATTGATTGGTCCAGAAGGGTTGGGATCAAAATATGTGTTGCTTAGTTAAAAAAAAAAGGAAGATGCAAGAAATTAAACTGAGAGGTTTTAATTGAGAGGTAATAGTGCCTTTAAACTTTTAGCTGCCAAGCTATCGCCTACACCAAGCTATCTGAATCATTAACCTTTTTGCAGCTTGCCAGCCGAGTCAGGAACGGGCAAGGGATCTTGTGTGTGTGTGTGTGTGTGTGTGTGTGTGTGTGTGTGTGTGTGTGTGTGTGTGTGTGTGTGTGTGTGTGTGTG
>JASSRZ010008465.1:12214-30152 GCA_032164315.1 Malacoctenus gilli | reverse complement strand
GTGTGTGTGTGTGTGTGTGTGTGTGTGTGTGTGTGTGTGTGTGTGTGTGTGTGTGTGTGTGTGTGTGTGTGCGGCTGCGCAGGACTGCCATAGCGCGCGGTAAATCCGTTGCTTTCTCTCCTACAACCTGATTCTGGCAACTTCCGTGAGGAGGCGAATAAAAACAACAAAATAATAATAATAATAATAATAATAATAATTGCATTCATTCTGGGCGTTTGCGTGAAGGACACTTATGTTAAATATTTGTTTAAAGAACAGAATCGCGGGAACAGAATCCAACTGCTTTGTGTTGCAGAGAAACGACCTCTGAACAAATCACTTCATTGACTTTTTGAACAGGATGTAATGCCTCTATTGTCGTTTTGAAAAAAGGGACGAAATCAAGGCTAAATCAGATGCCGCAGTGAGTGGCGTCCGCCACAGTCCACGTGTCCGAAGGTTTGATCCGCTCCGGGTTCGAGAGAATGACGCCCAAACCTTTCCCTCTATCCCAGCTATTTCTTCTGTTAACTTTTACTCTCGTAAATATTCTAACAATATTTTTAGAAGTTGTTTTTTTTGTAAAAAATCGCCAATTTTTCCAAATCCAGAAAGAATTTTGTTAATTGTAGAATATATTAGATAGAATGGTTGTTTCTTCTTCGAAAATGTCGTAGCAAAAGCGGAGGCACCATATATGGTCAAGTCACCTGTCTTTGTTGTTCTTATTTTAATTACCGAATTAGGACTTTGAAAAAGGCTTTAATCAGATGAGTCTCTCAGTCGCTGCTTCGTTGGAAATCAATCACAAGCACCAGGAACTATTCAAAGCAACGGTCCCATTGTTCACTGCAACGGTACTAAGACTGAGGTGTGAACGCTCCGCCTCAGGTGTTCCCAGAAATGGCCTTTGTCCACCGTAGGAACCAAAAACCTCTCCATCCGAGACAGAAACCAAAGAAACAGTAAGGAGTAATAATAATAATAATAATAATAATAATAATAATAATAATAATAATAATAATAATAATAATAATAAGTGTAAAGTAAAATACTGGATTTAAAAATTAATTTTAAAAAAACCAAGTAGGCGTGAGGAACAAAGTACTTTTACTTTGTCAGGTTCTTGTACAACATATAATTTGAGCAGACATAATAGAGGCGTGTCCTAAAAATAAATCCACTTCTGGCGTCTTTTCAGCCCCATAATGAATTTTCATTCAAGTCAAATAGAAATCGATCGTTTGCACCTTCAGCTGAATGGCACAAATCGTCAATTTCTGTAAAAACAGCAGTAATATTCCGAATAACATATTCATCAGCACGCTGTTACCAGGTAACCTTTCCTAACCCGAGTCATCATTGTTTGCACAGACTACTTCCCATGAAGTGACCTGTGTTCGGTCAGAGGTGATGTGGACACAGCAGCTGATTGGTCCAGAAGATGGATGTGAGCAGGCACAGACCAAATGAATGTACCACTTCATAAAGACTTCACACAGATACAAAACTTTAGTTTTGGAAAAAAAAACAACATTTTTGGACTATTACAATACAGTTACTTTGCTTAAAGGTAAATGACAGAAGTTTTTCTTTTCTGACCTCTCTCTCTCTCCTTTTGTCTCTTTCTCTCTCTACCTCTTTCTCATTTTATTTTAATTATTTAGAATAAAATGAAGAATTCTATCAGCATTAATGTGTGCGGATGAAAGCGTGATGATTATTGTCATTAATACGTAGAATTATAAACAGTTGAAGAGATGGAAAGATAAAAACATTGAAGGACAGAAGATAAGCGCCCTCCTAAGTAATTCTTTTGGCTTTTTAAATCTTATTTTATTGAAAGTCCATTTGTAAATATCGTGAAGAGAAGCTGTTGCTCTGTTCATAGCAGCGAATCCTGTTGGTCCTGCAGAGGCGTTTGGCACAGAAGCCATAAGTTGTGATTGACGGGGAATATGTGGCTGCGTGCGTGTGCTGACTCACAGATGGTGTCTGGACTGAAGGATGAGTTGAGCATTTAGAGAAAGTGGTTGCTTTGAAATACAAAGCAGTCATTTACTCGAGTTTGGGTTGGCAAGCTGTGACATCGCGAGAACCTCTGAGATTCTGAGCTCCAATTTGGTGCCCACCTGCTGCGAGATTGACACTCTTCGTTCAAACTCTGGCGATTATCTTCGTAATACCTCCACAAACCTCCACACGAAGCTCAAGTCACAGTGGAGGAACTCGAGGGCTTCATCGACCACTATTTCAACGCTTGCGTCACGGAAGACTCCGACCCCACGATCTGCGCTGAGAATCCGTCCGAGCGGAAAACGCCGACTTGCTCTCACCGGACGTGGGCATCCGGAAACTGGCACCAGGGGATCAAGGATCTGAAGGTAAGTCTGGAATTCTCTTTCCGACGGATCGGCGACCTGCAGCGGGACAACGCCGAGCTCCGCGCCTCCGTGACAGCAGAGATCGATGAGCCGTCACGGATGTCCAGACGAGAAGAATGCGGGATCACCTCATCGACGTCTGCAGAGAAGCTCGATGACATTGTGTTGCACTAAAGCGACTCGTCGGCACTCAAAAAACCCGAGTTGTAACGCGAGTGCAGCTCGAATTCCCACTCACTTTTAGAAGCTTGTTGTCATGCTTTTCATTCGGCCTTTAAAACGCCCCATTGATCGTGGAAGCCGACACAGCTGCATGTTTTACTGCTGACTAACGGCAAGTTGCCCCGCGACACGCTTTTATACAGCGCGTTTAATGGTGCCAAAAAGTGCTGCTTTCCCTTCGCCAGGCTCGGTCGGCTGGCCTCTGCTCTCTGCTGAGAGGGGCAAAATCCACAGCTGGAAGGAAGGAAGGAAACTGGTGACTTTTCACGAACAGTCGGATTTGATCATTTAGTGAGTAATTGGGGGAGTTTGCATCTTTAATAGATGGAAGAGACCAGCTTGTTGGCTCCATCGACCACCAGTTTTCACTGCATCTCATGTGAAGCCAAATCTTGAGCAGTTAAAGTGACACACCGCTGTCTGACGCCCCTCCCTTCGCTGAACAACAGTGAATTTTCTTGTGAATGTTCGATGGACTGCGAGTCTGGTTGACGTCTGCTGATTTGGTCCGAGTTCTGGGGGTGGGAGGGGGTCTCGGTGACCCAGGGCGGGTCCAGTCGTGTCGTCTGGATACACCAGGGCCTGACTGCTGCACATCATAACACAGAGAGAGGAACCAAAGCTTCATCAATGACGTGCATCGCTGGGGCTGTTTGAGTGACTTGTCTCTGAATGAGTCTCTACACACAGGCTGCGTTTATTGCACCTGGTTCACTCATGATGAGACATTCTGACTGACTTTGTCCTGTTTCTTGTTTGAATCATCTGAGTTTGTCTTAAACAGGGCTTCAGCTGGGACCTCATCCTCTCCAATAAGATATTTAAATATATGAAAATACAATACGTTCAAAAATGGACCATGTGACCACGTTTCCAGGCAGAAAACTTCGACCGTTGTGTGAATAATAGAAGCGATCCTCTTGCCCCCAAAGGAATTTCAGTTTTCCCATGTATCTCACTGCTAAACACGTATTTCAGTTATCAATTTGCCACACAATGAGCTTGGTGGGACTGTGTTTATTACAAAACACACAACTGTTTTGTACACACTGGAAGTTTACGAAAACAAAACAAACATGATTTTGTTGTTTAGACGTCTGCATGTTTCTCTATTGATTCAGTCATCTCCCAAACTCCTTTCATGGGGAGAATGTTGTCAAATACCAACATGTGATTAAAATGCAATTAATTGTCAGTGATTAATTACAGAGCCCCCAAGGATTCATTCCCGCAATTCTTCCCTTAGTTTCTCTCTTTCCTTTGAACAAAAACAAATGCAACTCCCACTTACAGCTTCTTCTTTGTTTTTGAAGATATTTGGGGGGGGGGGGTCGCATTTCACCCACAGCAGGACGAACGAAGAGCCACAAGTACTTTCTGACGGTCTTTTCTTGCTTTTCGCTCCGATCAAACAGCCCTCTCCACTCACACACACACTTGGAGCCGTTCAAGATGCTGCGTTGTAACTTGCGTCTCTCGCTGATACGAATGCCGTGTCTAAGTGGCCCCCCTTCCCCCACCAAAGCGTTTTTTTCCCAGGTCAGATGAACTTAGGTGCTGTTCTTGAGCCTGGAAGTGTGTGGGATCGATAAACAGCCGGGTCCCAACTGTGGCAAACTCCAGCAATCATGTCTGCGTAAACTGAGTGGTGTAAACACAAGAACAAAGCCAAAGCGGGCAGATCGTCTGCTTCAAAGCAAACCTGACGGCCACATTCTGAAACGGGAAGATTACAGGCCCCAAATATCACCAGTTTGAGTGGAAAATACACACTGCGGCGCTCAGAAGGACCCACAATGCTCCTGTTTCTTATTTAACCCTTTCCTCCATTTGGTTCCTCACACATGTGGTCATTCACTGAAGTTTGGAGCTCATTCTACTGTGACTACAGACGACACGACTACGCAGCGGCTGTTCTCCGCCAGCTTCCGAGGAGGAAGACGGTGGAGGGGATGGTCCAAGGAAGAGGGGAGTCTTTCTGGAGATGTTCCAACATCCTGTTGTTGTGTCACTAAAGGGTTAACTCAGCTGTTGTTGTTGTTGCCACGAGCTCCTTGCTGCAGTGTGTTGTTGTCATTTATTGTTGTGTACTTCAACAAATCAGATCAAATTGATCTAAGTTAATGGCGGATATTGTAACTATTGTTATTTTGAGAAATTAGTGTGTTGAAGTCGCAGCATCACTTTTTCAGAAAGAGTGTCTGAAATTGAGAATGACACAAAAATGCAAAATTCATCTGGTTGATGTTGATTAAGAGAAACAGTTTGTACGATTAAGACGTTGAAATGTGGATATCAACTGGGAAAAAAGGTTTCCAGGGAAGGAACAAAGTTGCTTGATCAACTAGTATGAAATGATGACTACAAAAAGGTCAACATGGAAAAATAGGAATAGAGTAAAAGTTCTTTTGTGAGTTTTTTTAAAGAAGAGTTTTGACTAAAGGAATTCGAACTGAAGCACCTTTTTTTGCAATATGATCCCCCTTTGAACCCTTCAGAGGAAAACTCTTGATCAACTCTTACGTTGCAGCACTTATCTGAGCAGTTCTCTCTGTTTCTTCGGTCCTTCAGCCTCACTGTCACCTTCTTGTAATACGAAGCTTCCATCGAAGGGACGTTGTGTACTACTACATATGATTGACAGGTTTGCGTACCTTGATTTCTGTCCTGGAGGAAACAGGCATACGAGCCAACTTAGGAAAAATACCTCCTAATATTTGCATCACTGTCATTTCCTATGTGCTTTCGGCGGCCTGATAGAAGTTAAACTGCTGCTCGCTGGCAGTTCTCTCGCAATAATGACATCCAGCCTCTTCAAATTTCTGCTAATCATCTAAAATGACCCGCTCTTTTTCCCATAAGCCACCTCTCCAAGTGATCTGGCCCAGCGGTTTCTAATCCTTTCCTCCTTGGAGGTCCCACAATTGCCTGTAAGAAAAGCCGTAGAGCCCTCTTCAAATTCTCCTCCACTGAAACATCAGCCGAACATCAGAAACTCTTATCGACATGGGACCTTTGAAAGAAAAAGCATAAGGAAGGTTTTAAGGTCCTTTAAGTGTCCTTTTCAGACACCGTCTCAGATGGCGGTCTTGGTTCCCTGTCGGGCCTCCAGGGAACTAAAGTTGGGAACCATTGGTCTGTCTTATCAGGGTCACCAAAGGCTCCAGCTCATACCTGCAAGCCCCCCTTCTGACACACACCTCTAGCATCAACACCATCCCCATCCAAGCAAACAGCTCATCAGTACCTGCCCAAGATGTCAAACGCACGTCAGGAACTAATCACCTGCAGATTAGTGACAGGTTCACCCAAACAGCAGAGCCCGGCTTGGTCCTGACCGACAGCAAAGAACAACACCAGCATCGCCGTGGAAATTTGTCCGCTCTGTAAGGTGAATGAATGAATGTGTGAGGTCGCTGAAGAGCCTCACGGAGCCCTGCCCCCCCCCCCTCCGTGCACTGCATGCTCCCTCTCCTGGGCTTCGAACGCAGGACAGCAACGACTTCCGACATAAATTACAATCAGGAAGACGAGTCAGCTGCCAGGAATGCGCAGACTCGGAACATCCATACAATTTAACCATTAAGGGGGCGGGGCCCACGTGATGGCGGCATGATGGGTCTCTGGTGCGAGTAACGAGAGGTTGACCCCAATTTTTAGAGAGCGGGTGTTTATGGAGTCAAAAGGTCCCTGCTTAGACACAGCCCAGGCTCAGGGGTCCCCGGGAAGGCTGAGGGCGGGCAGAGCAGCTGGCACAAGCGTGGACACGAAGAGTTCCTCCCCACAATTAAAAAGCCCCTGATTAATCTCACATATGTGCCAAAACTTGCACATGTGGCATATGAACCCAATCAGCCTGAAACCCAACTCTGCGCAAGCCCGGCTCTGCATTAGCACTGCCATTCCTCTCGCTGCGTGCGCTGGACGCCCCTGACAACGAGCCTGCTCCACATTAACAGATTACTCCGACTGGAGGAGGAGGAGGAGCTTGGAGGTGACGTCGCCACAGGCAGGACTGTGACGTGACAAAGAGTCACAGTGACGGACTGCAGCGACGGCCAGCGGCGGTCCGTTCGGCCGCTCAGTCGCAGCGCCGACAGAACAGTGTGAGTTCTCAGACTCTCGGCCAGACAAGCCAGCTCAGTGTGAGTCTCATGCATCATAAGGCCAAACTGTCAGCACTCTGAGGGGGCGACATCAAGTGAACCGCAGCGCAGCATTAGCAGTTTTGGGTGAAGGGGGAATAAAGTCCCCACTGTTCCCCTCTCCACAACAACCTGTGGCCCTGATTGGGCACTCGCCCAGCCTGCAGGCTTCAGTCAGTGTTAGTTTGAGTGTGTACACAAGGCTTCAGGGTTGCATTTCATCCTTCAGGGTGACTGACGCGAATTTTCTTGCTGAAAATGACTTTTCCTCACCAGTTAATAAGCTTTTCCCCAGAAATCCAGACTTGAGACGGACCCTTTAACACGGAACCAAAAATACACGGAACCTCGTTTAGCCTCCGAGCAGACCGATGAGCTCCCACGTCGCTGAAACATGTAAACGAGCGCTTGCGTCATACATCTAAGGTTCATTCACGGTTGCACACTCGCTGATTACTTACATATGACACATTAACTCATGGACATTTGAATGTTCTTTCTGAATTCTGTTATAAAGATTTGTGTCTTTCACCACGACTGAAATTTGACTTTACTGGTGCGTCTGTACAAATAACCCAGTTTCATGCTGACATGACTCCCCCTGGTGGCCACACCTGTGATAACAGACGCAAAGGAGAAAGAGAAGTAAGCAGAGAGGTCGGGGTTCAAAACGAATGGACACAGGATTGACATAACACTAAATAACACATAGTGAAAAAGGTTTTATTTATGTTTGATGAGATTTATGACAAAAAAACAAGATTTTTGTACTTTGAGACTGTTTTAATCCATAAACTGTGGCTTTGAAACTCCTGTTGATTGTACTACAACTGTTGGATGTGCCTGCTTGGACTGTCCAGGGAAAGTCAATATAAATAGAGCCGTGGCAAAGTGGTCCCTGTGTAGACGCTTGTAACAAATTTCAAGGCAAATGGAGGTGTGTTGAAGCTTCCTGCTGCAGGTGTCAGGTGATTTCCTGCGACTCAGATCACAGCTTTCAGCAGAGCAGCTAATAGGCGCAAGCATAAACACAACCACATCAGCCCCCGGAGCCCCTTCACCACTGTGATGATGAGGATCATCGTGGCGCTCCCCCCTCCCTCGCGGAGCGAGCCCAGTGCAAGTTTGTAGGATACGTCAGGCGTGTGATTGATTCGTGGAGGGTGATGTATGAACGGAGACATCTGTTGGAAGTAATCAGATTCCTCTCGGAGCAGGAGAGCCATATTTTTTCCATCTGCTTAGCAAAGACATTGTAATTCTGGGCTCGACAAGTGAATAACAAAGCCTGGCCAGGATGTGGCAGGAGGTCAGTGAAAGCCCTCATCATGTAGCAATTACTGCATAGGAGCCAATGTTTTTACAGAATGGAGCCTGAAAGTCAAGCCCACTTGCAAAAGCCATTCAAAGTAAGACATGTGTTTTACTAACGCTCATGTTGTCTGGAAACTTCCCTTTAATCCTTTTCGTTAGCACGTCCTTGTTACCCAAATGCTCACAACAATCACTGACCACTGCCAAAGGCTCGAACTGCCAACAATGTTGGTCAAACAGCAACTTTCGGATTCATTTTGGTGACTTTCTGGGTCCTCTTGTTGACGTTTTTCATCAAAAGCGACAGATCGAGCTACTTTTTGGGGTGTTTTGGAGACTCTGTTTTAACATGGCTCCTAATGTTATGGGGGGGGGGCAGCTGCTCTATTCTGGAGGCCAATCTAAATGATAAAACAAAAGACGACCTTCTCGTATTTCAAAATGTACTGTATAAATTACAGTAACAAAACGGCAGCAACTCAGTTCAGGTTGTTTTACATACAATTTTCTTCCCAATATTTCAAAATGTAACTTTTGTAGAATCTTCATCTCACAGTTATCTCTTGCAATGACAATATTAAATAGTATTTGTCCCCTTTTTTCACAACTTTATACCAGTAACAGAACTAAAAATGCTTGAACATAAAAAAATCACATAAATTTTCAGATTATAGTGTAATACTGACTCAACAGCACCAGCGCGACAGGAAAACTTGCCTCTGTGTCTCTCTGTTTAACAGTAACTGTAAAAAAAGAGTTGATAGAACTTTATTGATCCCTTATGAGGGTTCCCTCAGTGGTTCCAATAGTGTTAAAGCACCAACAGTAGAAAACAATAGTGAAAAAGACAAAATAAATGAAAATCGTATAAATAATGTATATTATTGAGAAAAATAAAAGCTTGTACTTTGCAGTATGGTGCACACCAGTAGCAGTCATTTCCCATTTATTTGCATTGCACAGTCCGTGGAGAGCTCATTAGATAGACGTTAATGTCCATCCTCCCATCCGCTCCCCTCCTTATGGCTTTCCCCGTCCCACCGAGTGCAGAGTTGTACAGTTTATTGGCTCGAGGGACAAAGGAGGCTCTAAGTATTAGCGTATTCTTATTATAAGTTTCTAACTTTATTCTGCAGTTTTTGTGATTTTTCTTAGCTTATTTTTTCTTCGTTCTCTTATTTAGTTACGTCTTCGTTTAACAAAGTTCTTCCTTTGTGAGCTGAGTTTTTCTTCCTAGCCGCGTTACTTACAGATGTTGTCCGTTGTTTCTTGCAATTGATCTGATAATCAATACGATAATTCATCCGTCAGCTTCCCATAGAATGTCGTCTTGTTTAATTCGGTCCAACGAGAAAGTGTAGGAAGTACTTTCCGCATTTACAACGCCGTGACAGCTTGACTGCAGCTGTATCATATTATGGCAATTATGAGCAATTGGGACTCGATTCAATTAATATCAAAGATGGAACGCAGGAGAGAAAACGCGAGTGTGGTGTGACCTCAATCACAGTGTGGATTCTCCAGCCAGAGCATTACAAGATGTCACAACAACAGTTTTCAGGACATTAAACGGATTCCGCCGCTCGACAAGGATCCGAACGGGACGCGGACATCAATAAAATATTGCCCAATATCCGGCAATTGTTTTTAATTTGAGAGCCTTCTGTTGTGCGTCCAATCCGACCGTATTTGGTTTGATTGCCGGCTGTTGGAATATTCAGCGCGGATTAAAATAGCAGAGGGCCTTCGGTGCTTGATGACTGGAAGACGCAACCGTAGTAATCTCCCAGATGTGCCTCACATGGCTCTGGAATCGCTGGAGCAGTTTCCTCGCAGGCTTTATGTGAATTTCAGCGAAAACAATCAGAAACTCCTGGCACAGGCGCTGCAAGTAATTCTATGATGGCCTTGAAGATAGTAACGAGAGGTGACAGTTATAATCAGCGTTGTATAGCCGCGGATCGGGCCAAGATGTGTAGAGGATTCCTCAACATGGATGTAAAAGACGTGGATGGAAAACATGTTGGGCTCCACTGAAAGGCCCAACCTCCTGCGCGGGGATCCAGGACCCGTCCGCCGCATCACGTGCTCCGCGGAGCGGCTCGACCGAGAGAAGCCAAAGCTCCAGCCGAGCCAGCAGCAAATTAGCCCTCAAATGACACGCGCTTGCCCTCGTTTGGCGATGCGGCCTGCAGGCTGCGGTATGACATTGTTTTGGGGAGGAAGAGGGGTTAACGATGTGTTATCAGGAAGAAACAAAGGAGGAGGTTGGGGTGGATGGAGGGCTTTATATATTGACTTTAATACCAAACTTATTAGACCATAAAGCTACACTCAGAGCAATTTTTTAATCAGTACCTACTCGGTCCAACCCGCCACAGTTTCAGAGTTCCGATCAGGTCCAGAATCTCATTCCAGACATTTATTAAGTCAGACTTAAAACTGGAGGTCGATAGTCTTCAGGCCGCTGATTAGTCGGGAAGTGACGGACACTCGAGAATGAAAGTCACCCTTTTCACAGGGATGCTTTTTAGAGAGACCTTTTTTTTCAGTCTTTGTCACTCGGTGAAACACTTAACCAACACTGTGGTACAACGACAGACAGGTAAACCCCACAGCGTGTTTCAGAACATGCAAGAAAAAAACTGTTAATGTGATTCTCTTTTAGAAAGAAAAACATCTTTGGGTCCTAAAACTGGACACAATCACACATGTAATGTGTATACGCATTTAAGTTTGAATCACTTGATGGAGTTCATTTTTTTACTGTGTTTCATAGAGTACATGTCACTTTACTCTCTGAAGGATATTCACCTGTTCTTACACACCCTCACCAATGGTCACAGCTGCCATGCAAGGTGCCCACACATTACTGGTAACAACATGAGATGTTGATACAAGAACCCTCTGCCAGTATTTGCTCTCCGACAATCGGTTTGTTTTCGGTCAGCATTGGCAACTCCTCAGTGACTCATTGCCTATTGGCTGCCCTGAAAGTCACTGGATTGCTCCAAGGCTGAATTTGTGGAACCAGCAATGGGCCTGATGGGAATCAGCAGTGCGAGTCACCAGTCTGCTCACAGTGGAGTGGCGTGGAGCTCCAAACTCTGCCGACTGCAGCTGGGAGTGCACCCTCCTGTGTTGTTTGGCCCTGTACTCTGTGAACCAAATCAGGTAGTGGTGCATTGATGGCAAGAAAGAGACGATTGACCCTCATTTAACGCCTGGGTGGTAATTTATAAGTAGTGCGTTTTGTATCTAATGTATCTCTTTGAAGATAGTTTATTTTAATTTGTAATATACTGCATTAATGCCATTAAGATTATTATTGGTATTATTATTGGTACTTCCTACTGCCCAACAACACCCACATGTCAGTGACGCTTTCGACATTTCCTTGGAATCATCTTTTCATGTGTAACAACGCCAGGTGTTTGGGACTGGCTAAACATGTGACTAGTGGGAGGGGTGGGGGGTGGGGTGGATGGGCGTGGGGGTGGGTCAGGGTACCGGTACTTTAAGAAGCTGGCTCTCTCAAGCCCAGTGCTCAAAATATTTGTGGTCTCCTATAAACAGCGCGCCTTTATCTGACAGTCATTTACTTTACAAAGACCTTAATCCAAGAGCAGCGAGCAGCTCTGCTCATTACCGGTGGACTTTTGCTCACATTGCATGGTCTCAGACGCGCACACACACACACACACACACACACACACACACACACACACACACACACACACACGCACACAGGTGGATGTGGAGCACAGAGTGACTGTTGTGTTTACGTTCTCATTTTGTGAGCTCTGTTTGAAATTTGTCAAACTGCATCGCTGTTTAACTTTCGTGCCAATCACGAGTTGCTCTGCCAGATGGGATGCCTTTGGGCTAACCTTGCCCGAGGCCACTCTGACCATATGCACACCCCCCCCCCCCCACACACACACACACACACTCATTCTCTCCGCTTTCTTCCCTATCTGGCTTCGTCCCAGCACCAAAAGAAACCCACATCACGCCGACTCTAATTTCCTTTTAAATGGAAGCGTATGCTTCCTTTGAGTACCGATATTTAGGTCACAAACATTCATGGTGGACGAGCTGACACCAGTGCTGCAGGAGTGGATGTGTTTAGTGTAGAGATGGCCGATATTATCAGCCTATCGATATTCACGGCCAATATTGGCATTAAAATGTGACAAAATACGAGAGATGTGCTGCATTTTAGAGATATTTTTGTTTGTTTGAGATCCAAGTTGTTGTTCAAGACAAAATAAAAATGGCCCTTTTTTTTAACTTGAATTGAAGTTGTTGTCATATTTTGCACAGATAAAAGTATACGTGATGTTAAGTCAATTCCAAGACAGGAGATAAGTTATGTTAGTATGATACAATTTGTCTGATATATCTTCTGGTGGGTAGGAGGCTGTATTGGTGTCTGGAATCAAGAATTCAATAATATCCGTATACCGAATATCGGAAAGACTGCCATTATTGCGCATCGCAAGTTGGGTTTCTATTCAAGATGACAGAAAAGGTGTAGGATGCAGTAGTGTTGCATAAAAACATTTATTGCACTGAGAGCAAAAGCTGCTTCACCGCTCAGGAAGTCATTGAGTCATTGTGGTGATCAGTGTGTTTGGTTCCAGCAGATAAATCAGTGCTACAATACACCTGTAAAGAGTCATGGTGTGCTTGTGCTCGTGTCCCCTAAACCAAAAGTAGTTTTCAACTCCTGCCTGATTGCTGGTCATTTTTAACTTAGTCTGGAGAGACTCTGTTCAAAAAACGTTCCCTATTTACCAACAGGCCAATAATGTCCAGATTAAGAGGGAGATTTTGCTTCCCAACATATTTGTTCTCACTGTCGGACGGCTGTGTTGATGGAACCGTGGGCATTTCATCACTTTTGATAATTGGACACAGTGGATCGAAAGGACCGGAGCAGAGACCGTCTGCTCAGTCATGTGTCCACACGAGCTGAAGTTGGGTAAGTTGCGCCACTCTTGAGTTGGCTTTTACATTAACATCACTCACCAAACCATTCTGGAGCATGCACTCTGAAATGAGCATGTTAACAGGTTGACCACTTCAAGTGATCCAACGCCGGCAGATGTCTTCGCGAACCTCACTCAGATTTCAAAAACGGGGACGCCACAAAAGAGTATTTATCCACGCAGCTTGCATAAACAAGTCCTTGCGCGCCGCTAGCCTCACACCATCTGTAGTTACGTTGTCGTTGGAGTTCGGCAAACGTTCGTCATAATGTCCGTCGCCTACAGCTGTATTTGACAACAGTGAGTGGAGCTGTTGGAACAGATGCCGGCAGAATGAGTCAAGAGCCGCGATTTCCAACAATCATCCGGAGATTAAGGACGTTAAAAGCAATTGCGAGGCTTTGTTTTGACAAGCCTGACGATTCCTCAAGGCCAATATTTACAGCGGACAAGCATCTTCGCGCTGGACTCGGGCGAGGTGGATGAGGTCCGTAAGTGCTTTGCATCAATTTGGCCTGCCGATGTCCAAGTCGGACTGTGGGCTTTGCTGCTGTCACGTGGATGCTGTGAATGATGGGATATGTAATGCCTTTGTGTCTGCGCTGCCTGGCCGGCTCCTTGAAGGCGTTGTGGGATCTGATGCCGGAGGGGCCCAGCTGGCCTCACAGCCCCAATCTAAACATTCTGACAAAGTGCAGGTGTCCACCTCCTCCTCTACCTCCTCCTCCACCTCCTGGCATTTCAGTGGAAAGCATCACATCACACTAAGGGTTCCTTTATAGCAGCTAAATAGAGGCACAAGTCAAGGACTCCCACATGAGGCCTGCGCTCAACGCGGTGACCCCTCTCGCGGTCGGCGCTGCTGCCGCCCGAAACAGAGAGAGGCCCGAGGTGTAAACCAGATGCTGACCAATGACCAGGCTGCCAGACTACCTGCACCTACAAAGGGAGCCCCTGATGGATGGCACCCCGAGATTGCTCTTGTTTGTTTAAAAGAGGAGTCATTTGCCAGCACTTTTTGTCTCCTCTGTATACAAAGACCTGCCTCTTTGGGACGGCCTTTCCCGAGCTGCCCATTCGTCAAAAACTGACACCACACACTCTTCGAGGGACGGTGCAGCCGAAACTGGAATCCGTTTGGTGAATTGAATGCTCTCCCTGCCGCCACTCCTCGGGCTGTGCGTCGTGAGGGGAACTCCTGGCTGTTTAGGAGATAGTCCCTCCCCGGTGGCCAGTCTGGGATGGACCCTGCCTTCAAAATGGGGATAGGCCTCAGCTTAACCCCACACATCAACTCACACCGCCCCAACACACCCAACGACACCCCTCGGCAAGACTCCTTGAGGCAAAAAATCGTCCTCAAACTGAATTTGGCCAGTTTGGAGAGGTGGGGCTGATTTTCATTGAACGCAACGGTTTTGTTTTTGTAATTTAATAGTGAGACTCGAAGATTTTGACCAACTGATTGCAAAAGGAAGCCTAATCGCACATTGAAAGACAGATTCAACTGGTCGTACTTTACTGACACTCTCGAAATACAGACAATCTCTTCGTTTGCTTCAGTGTCCATCACACCAGATTGGACACATAATGACAAACGTCTTTAATGAAATGGATTTGAATGTGAGGTGATAATTCCTCCAAGTATTTGAGTTTCATCAACTTTTGTGTCATGAATCGGATTGTGACATCTTTCAGTAAAAACGGAGAAAGTTCCTTGCAGGAGGAACTTTCGCCCAACTGAAGGGGCCAAAACCTGAGGGAAGTTCAGCCAAGTAGAGACAAGTGGAAAATTAGTTAAAAAAGCAGTTTAGAGAATGAATGGATGGATGAATGAATAAATATGCCTGCCTGACCCTGGGGAAGTATGTATGGAGTGGAGCCACGGCTTCCTCTAACATCTCCCAGCCTGACAGGAGACCACACACAGGCCTGAAGCAAGTAGGGACCCCATGCCTGAAACAATAACGAAATGTTTGGTCTCCTCCACTAATCATCACTGTGCGCCTGCTGTAATTACAATTCATTGGGGGGGGTTGGAGTCATTAGGACCCAAATGAAGTCTCTCGCCCAGCCTGTTCAATACAACGCGAGGCTGAAGTGGAAACAGCGGCGAGAGCCGCAGATGTTGAAACCCGGTGGTGAGTGGCAGCCATTCTGACATGTTTTTCTTTCATTAGCACCACATTAATCCACGTGAGCGCACGGTCCAGTGGCGACGCAAGCGCTGCGAGCATTCCTAGCCGACACCTCGGCCGATCTTCCCCTTCCGCTACGTCTCCACCTGCGGTAGTCACAACAACCAACAGCGACCCACCCAACTCAGCGCTGTTGTTTTGACAGAGCCCCAAGAAGCAGCTGCTGCAAGTGTACTGCGAGGCTCCGGCTTGTCATGTAAAAAGGCCGCCGAGTGTTGGCTGACACAATCAAAATGCAATCCATTAGGAGCTCAGGGATGAGAGCAGCAGCGGTTTGTAACTCAACGGCTTTGTTAATGGCCTGTCTTAATGTGCGCTGCGAGCTGATGTCATGGCACGCCAGGCGAGCCCGAATGCCCGAGTCGGAATGTGTTCCGTCGTGACACGCAGCCGTCGTGGCAAACAGGATCATTTTATTAGCGCACTTCAGTGACTCACTTCGCTTCAGCTCGTAAGAGTTGAAGTGAGAAGTGACAGTTTGCATGAAAGGACGGCGAGAAAACAAGTTCCTACCGAACGCACGGCCCCTTAATGCAGGAAAACACCGCTTCGAAACAGCCCGTCTGTCTTTCAAATTATTGGCCGGGACCTGAGATCCAGTACCTGAATGAAAAACTGCGTGTGGGCGAGGGGCTGAAAAAATACTTCATGAAATACTGCGCTGAAATATAGCTCATGATTCATTCTTCAACATAGCCAAACAAACTGCCCACATGCGAGAGTTGTCATGATACCAAAAGGAGTAATCACAAGACTATGCAAGACAAAGCATCACGGATCCGGGAAGTATCACAAAACCACAATAATATTCTTTTTATGAACTGCAATTTGTTTGTACAAGTTATAAATACTTAATAATTACTCATAATGCTGCTTGGGGCATAAAAAACACAACACAGGTAAAGGAAGAAATATAGTCAAGTATTGTTATGAACAAAAGCCAAAAGAGTTCCAAATGTGACTTTTGGAGTTTCTGGTGCCACTGACACACACACACACACACACACACACACACACACACACACACACACACACACACACGTACATTGAAACTGTAGTTCTTCCTCTGCGATATAAAAGCAAGTGGAGTCAGTGACTCTGAGCTCAGTCAGTCACGGTAATGAGAGCCAATACATCCTAATTTGTTGCTTCCACCATTGGCCGTGGGTTGGCCGAAGCCCCGTGCGAGTGTGCGCCCCCCCCCCCTCCCCCACGTGTTATTGTGTCAGTATCATATCAACGAGGCCCTATTTGGCTCCGGGAGGTGAGGCCGTGGCAGCTGAGTGACGTGAACCCTCGCTGGCCTCTCGCTCGGGAGGACATGATGATTAGGTAATCACCTGTGTACACAAAGCCCGCGCGCGCCTCTCACTCCACATCCTCCCTGACAGACGGAAGGCGACGACACAGTTTTGCTTTCACACTCCTTTTCAACATGCCACGTATGTGTCTGCTTTTGCCGCGGCCTGCAGGACGGTCGAGCGTATTTGGTGTTTGAACAGGGAGAGTCAACAGGTGAAGTCTGGCCTCCTCCTTTGTCCCGCCAGTTGCGAGGGGGGAAAAAAGGAAACGATGAAAGGTTAATCTCTTAATGTAAACCAGCTCGAGGCTTGTTACTGGTTTCAATCTGCCACACAGAAACAGGATTATGGACAAATGTTTTAAGGGTTTATACGGCTTTGACTGCAGGTAAGGCCGAGGAACAGTGCCGTCTGACGTACAGTCCCGTGACGGGAAGCCTCATCTGGGTTAATGTTGTCGATTCATGCATCGGAACTAAACAAACCCATTTTGAGGATTACGCCTTGAAGAAAGCAAACTCAAGAACATTTCGGATAAAACGAACCAGTTCGAACTCATGTGGTGAAATGGAGGCTGGAATTCGCAGCAAGCCTTCCTATGTGGCTGGAACGTGCACTGCAGATGGAAGGCTCACACACAACGTGGAAGAGATTGTGCTGCTTTGTTCCTTACCTAATATTTAATAACCCAGACCGAGTCTTTGGGAAACAAAGCCTTCAGGAAATGACATCAATCTTGCTGAACAGTGCAGCAAACGCAGCGTCCGAACCTATCACGCAGAAGCGAGGCAGCTCGCTCTCCCAATAAAAGCAAGAAAACACATCAATAATTACTTTCAAATCATAGATAATATATCTGTTGAAGACTTTTATGCCAAAATTGGCACTTTTGAGAAGCATGCAGCCTGTAACTGCCACTCTTGCCACATGATCTATCTAGAGGGCTTCATAAAACAGGATAAATGTAAGAGGCAGTTTCCAGATCTACTTCAAACTCCGGAAGGTGATTTTTATTGTTGTTTTTATTTACCACATCCAATTTTAATGCCGACATCATCCCCTCATACAAATATCATGTCAACATGCCTGAAGACGCCCGCATTTACACGTAAAATCTTGACCCCCTCCCCTCAAACTCGCCCCAGCCTGGTCCCGCTGCCCTGCCTTCAGCGGGAATACACACCGTGCAAAGATGTTTTCTCAGGGCACCCTGTGGCAGCGTCCCCATTAATGAAACTCAGTCCTCATTAACATTGCGTCACTAACAGACAGAGAAAGGGCCCCCAGTCGGTGAGGCCTGACGTGGCTCAGACCTGCCACCGCCGAGCAAATTGATTCAGTGGCACGCACCGTGCTGAAGGCAAAAAAAAAGGGCCGGGGGGGGGGTGGGGGGGGGAG
>JASSRZ010008433.1:12997-27169 GCA_032164315.1 Malacoctenus gilli | reverse complement strand
TTTAAACCAAACACTTGGTCAGGATGTTCCTGAATGCATCACATTTTTAAGAGTGTCATAATGGACCTGTTCTTCGGAGCGCAGCGCTCAGACAGCTGTGGCTCAGCTGGTCGAGTGCTTCATGCTTTAATCCTCCACGTAGCTTCGCCACCCACGTGAACGCTTCCTCTGACAGCACAGAAACAAACCTCATGTTTCGGAGAATCTTTGTGCTGATTTTGTCTTTTCCGGCACTTAACACGAGCATAAAATCAAGATCCCAGAATAAAATGAAGTCAGCTATCAATCGTTAAAATAAGAGGGCACAAAACCCCACCAAAAATTCAACTTGAAGTGCCGTCAAATTAACACAAATGCCACTTTTTATTCACATATAGAGAAAAGTAACTGGAAAGTAATCCAATGGTCACTCTCAGCTCTTTGAATCGGTTTTACGCCACATTAATTTTATTGATAACTGTTTGTAATTTACTTGTACACCCCCCCCCCATGCCGTCAGAAAAGCCTGAGGGGGCGTGGCTCTCGGTTGTTACGGAAACGCGTTGAAGAATCATCAGGTTCTCAATGAAACAAACGCAACTGTTTTTATACAAAAATGCCTCCAATGAAGGCATTACAGTGAAGCCAAACACACTCTCGCCAACATGGAGAGAGGAAGCCTTCAAAGTAAAAGTGCTTTTCTGCTCTTTTCATTCCAGGTATATTCCTTTCTTCATCGTCCTCGTCATCTACTTCAGCGGCTGCTTCTGCGCCTCGGAGGAAGACAGGAAAATGCCCGTCTCTGGTTGGCTGCTGCTGGGACCCAGCGCTCTTTACTATTGGTCAGTTCCTTGCTCAACATGTTGTCCATTAAAGAAAACATCTGAAGACACGTGTTGGTTAAAAAAAAAACCAGAACTCGACTGTGAAGAGGGAGGAACCACGAAATGGTCTTCAAAAGGTGTACATGTACTTTACATGGTCCATGACGGGTACTTTTACCATCAAAAGGAAGAGATGGGAAGAGCAACGCTCGCTCTTTTTTCTTTTTTAAAGAAGAGACTGAATGAGTTTGGCAGCAAACGATCAGAAGAAAATGTAGCGAATTCAGTGACACACTAACAAACAATGCGTGTGAGTAGGAAGGATTAAATAGATGGTTTTGCGTCGGGCGTGTTGACAGGAATTTAATCGAGTGAGCGTAGAATTAAAAGGAAGCTGCATCTACTAATGCAAAGGTTTGAATGAAGGGTTGTTTACTTAACATGGTAAAGCTCATTAAATGTGTTTCAATGTGAATTGAAACAAATGGTCCAATTTAATCTGAATTTTACAGTATCACATATATGAATTTAGCATTTTTATTCAACTGTAAATTACTTGTTCAATATTTTCATTTGGAGAAAGTATTTGAAGTAATTTTGTTTGTTAATTTGTTTTAGCTTAGTTTAATTTTTTGTAGTTGTGACATTAAATGGGGCACAAAAAGTTCCAGTGAGACGTTTTCATTTCCATACGTTTGTCAGCTGTTGTTCAAATGCATCTCAAGTCGTCGATATATCCTCTGTTTCTATGACGATGAAGGATGCTACAGATCCAGCCTATCCTTGCATCATGGGTAAATGGAGTAAAAAAATTGGCTCCACCTGGTGGTCAGTTTCGGACATACCAGAAGTAACCAGAGGGGCAACAAGGCCAAAAATGATTTCAATTCAGTAGAGCTACAGAACAAAACAAATGAGGCAGTCAGCGCTATGAAAATACACCGAAGACCACCTTGTTTTCATCGGCCTCACCTGCCGGACCGCCGACCTTCAGGAGACTCGTCCTCCAAAGAAGGCCGCATCCTCCAAACAGCGCAAAACCTTCAGCAGGGACACGCTTGTTTAAATTTAAGACGCCGAGCTCATCGAGAGTAAGACCTGTTTTTTTTTTCTCATGTTTTCTTTCATTTTGTTTCTCTCTTCAAGGTATTTGGTCACCGAGGGGCAGATCACCGAACTTTTCCTGCTAGCTCTGCTCGCCATGCTCGCCATCGTGGCGTTTCAGCGGCGCCGGGGCCTCCGAACAGACGGCAACGGCCGGTTCCTGCTGTGCAGCTTCTGCGCGACGGCGCTGCTGGTGGCTCTGTGGGTGGCCTTCCTGTGGAGTGACCCGGTGCTGCGCGAAAAGTACCCGGGTCTGATGTACGTGCCGGAGCCGTGGTCCTACTACACGCTGCACGTGAAGCGCAGCCGCTGAGCGGCGACCCGCACCAGTTCAGATGATCAATAAGAGACAATCAAACCACTTTTGACCCTAAAGTTCCAAAACAGAGGGAGACGCATCTACTGCCATCACGAAACAATCGCCACTGTGGGACTTGAACGTGGCAGAAAACGTCAAAAAGAAGCTGCAGGGTCACACACATTGATTAGCCAAAACATTACGACCACCTGCCCAGCATCACAGAGGGCCTCCGAGGTTTTTTTTTGGGACCTCTTTACATTACATTTCTGCAGCACGATCAAGTCCTGTCAGGTGTGAGGTGGGCTCTCCTCTTACCGTTCACTTGTTCCTCGGACCTCCTTGGTTGGACGCTGCCACTCTCACCACCACCTCCTGCTGGACCTTCATCTCCTCCACAAGCACAACCTGAAAAGACATTCAAAGAAAGAACTGTTACATAGTTGATTCTCCTTCTGTTCTTTTACATGTGATTTTTGTCTTTGCGGTTACTGTTCTTCGCCCTTGGTTACTGGCAACTTCTGAGTCATGTGATTGTTTCAATAAAACATTAAAGTTCTTTGTTCTTTGATTTGAACTTCTTTAAATTGTCGTATTTGGTTAGAAATGTGGGTTAGAAATGTGGGTGACGTGGTGGAAAAGTTACTTCGGAATGGAGAATTACTCACTGCACCCTCTTGTGGTGCAAAGTCATACTGCAAGCTTAATGGGACATCGTCACTCGATTTTCCTGCAACATTCGGATGAGTTTCAAATTGGGATTTTTCAGCAAATGCCACATACTGCATCTTCTAACGACTACAAAAAAGTAAATTTGAGGCAAAAAGTACTTCTGGCTCACTAAATGTTCGTACTTCTAAAAAGGCAGTGAAATTAGAGAAAACTGAAAAGTATTTATTCAAACTATATAAAGAAGTACCTCACTTCAGTGTTACGACTAATTTTCCTGGGTAATAAAAATGAATGGACATACTTTGAAGCAGCCAATTACGTTAAAGTATTTCTTCTCGAATGCGACGCTGAGCTAAATATTATGGTACTTGTTCTTCCATTTTTCTCCTCTTCCTGTGGTGCTTTGATAACGCCGGCCGGAGCTCGGGTACGGAAATCGTCTGGCGATAACCGCTCTCCTCCTTCCAACGGCAGGCCGGTGCAGTGAAAGGACAACGCGGCGTGGCGGATCTGGTATCAGCGTTTCCATGGCGACGCATATTAAATTACGTCAGGCGCTGGACTTTAGACAGGGGGTGGAGTGACGGGCAGGCAAACGGATCCTTCCTGGAAAGACGCAACAACTCCAGAAATGGTGAGAAGCCAGGATTACTCCC
Source organism: Malacoctenus gilli (assembly GCA_032164315.1). Lineage (NCBI taxonomy): Eukaryota > Metazoa > Chordata > Actinopteri > Blenniiformes > Labrisomidae > Malacoctenus > Malacoctenus gilli. The sequence goes on along the minus strand of JASSRZ010008433.1, from coordinate 23,636 downwards.
ATTACACTTTCACCGCGTCTCTTTATGTTTTTGTGTTAAATACGTAACGTGATGATGTCACTCTGTTGTCACGCTGCAGGCGAAATTCTTCACGCCGGCTCAAATCAACGGTAAGAGACGTCCACCGGCTCTGTGTTCGATTCAACCTCAACGCAAGGAACGTTTACTCATCCCAGGAGGACTTCCTGTCAGGAAGTGCTTTTATTTACACGAATGAGCCACAACATTATGACCACCTGGCTCTCTGGAGGTGGTTTCAGGGTTGTGGTGAGGCCTGACACCATCCTGGTAGGATGGGTAAGCCAAAGACGGCGAGATTGAAAGGTGACAACAAACTGGCATGTTAAAAAAAATCATGACGGGCACCAGGAGGGTTTAAAGTTCGAACGACGACACACCAGCTGAAAGATCGCAGGGGAATGACGCTCACTGGGGAGATGGCGAGGTGCGGGAGCTGCTCGCCCTTGGAGCAGATGAAGGAATCGACAAAAACATCACTGGAATGAGTAAATCGCGAGAGAACAGTCCTGCCTTGGATAAACGCTGCAAGTCACTTTTCTGGCTGATTGATAGCGATACCAGTAGTGGACAGAGCTCCTCCAGGGGGCAGCAGAGAGCAGAGGTGATGGTGAGGTCGGGTGGGTCTTTGCTCTTTTTGCGGTTACTGGTCAGAGTAAATATCTGTGTCACCAGGTCCTTCTAAGGAGTCACGCTCAGGGTCATCAGTGTAACAACTACTAACCTCATTTTAAAACTGACCACTCTGTCTGTGCAGAGTTCAAGGAGTGCTTCTCCCTGTACGACAAGAAGCAGCAGGGGAAGATCGCTGCTCGAGACCTGGTCACGGTGATGCGCTGCCTGGGAACGAGTCCCACGCTCGGCGAGATCGACCGACACCTGCAGGTCCACAAAGTCGGTAAGGAGGAGGCGCCATCGTCAACACACGCTGGGCTTCAGCTGGATGCTTCAATCTAAACTTCGACCCTTTGTTTGTTGTTTTGCTCCTCCATTACACTCCCAGGAGGAGCCACTAAAATGTCTCATTCCTCAGGCGTAAAAGACGTTTTGGAAAAACTTCAGGTTTATAGTCATTGCATCAATTTTGAACCTTTTTAAAAGCTTGAATCAAACAAATTCCCAAAGCCATTCAAACACATCACTAATTAGATGTTTACCTGTTTTTCTGATGGTGATTCGGGTCCCTGAGATCCACTACAGTTATGTAACAAGACCAGGAAGCACGTGACACTAATGATAAATCAATAATCTGCTGAGACTCAAAAAAGCCTTAAAACTTGAAAGTCTCTATATTTTAAAATATCAAATATAATAACGTTCCTCTCGTGCGCTGGAGTGGATCGTAATCTCTCTGCTAATATTTGAAACTCGGCTCTTAATTACTTTTTCTCTTTTATTTTCACCTTTCAATAATTTAATTTGATCTTTTTGTGTTGAAGGCCTTTGAGCTGAGCTTTACAATTATTCAATTCATTCGAATTTTTCTTTGTGAAGCATAATTATCAGCCATGATGTAGCCTGGAGGAGCTCGTGGACGGCTCGCCCTTTCAAACGCCATGAAAGGACAATTGGTAATTCGTCAACAGTCACATTGAATATCAAACTAAACAGGAGAACCTCGGCTTCAAACACAACACCCGCTACAAGCTACAAGCACAACATAACGATGATGATGTGAAATGAATGTCAACCTTTGTGTCAAAGTGACAAATGAGCCCCGAGGCCACGCCGAAAGAACGATCAACGTAAGAGGTGGACATAAACAGGAAGTGTTCTATAGTCCGTCGATCCTAAACTCTTGTCAGTTGAGTACCCCCTAACCAGTCAAGTACCCCTCCAACCAGCCAAGTACCCCTCCAACCAGCCAAGTACCTCCTAACCAGCCAAGTACCCCTCTAACTGGCCGACTACTCCTCCAACCAGCTGAGTATCCCCTAACCAGCCAAGTACCCCTCTAACCAGCCGAGTACTCCCCAACCAGCTGAGTACCCTCCCACCAGCCAAGTACCCCCTAACCAGTAAAGTACCCCCTAACCAGCCAAGTACTCCTCTAACTAGCCGACTACTCCTCCAACCAGCCGAGTACCCCTTAACCAGCTGAGTACCCCTTCAACCAGCGAAGTACCCCTCTAACCAGCCGAGTTCTCCCCAACCAGCTGAGTACCTGCCAAACAGCCAAGTACCCCCTAACCAGCCAAGTACTCCCCCACCAGCTGAGTACCCTCCAAACAGCCAAGTACCCCCTAACCAGCCAAGTACTCTCCCACCAGCTGAGTACCCTCCAAACAGCCAAGTACCCCCTAACCAGTCAAGTACCCCTTTAACCAGCACACAATGTGTGGCTGCATAACACAAGTGCACCACTATCAACATAAAGTGTCATGTTTGGTCAATTTAATTTATAGGATTACATGACAACTCAGTTATAAATTATAAATTATCTTAATGTCCAAAATCTCAACATCTCCAAACACCAAATCTATTTCTATTACACGCATTTTTCACAGGACTTTTTAAAGTGTGTTGGAGGTCACATTGTATTTAGTAAGTGTGATGCGTCTCGTGTCCATGTGTGTGATTGTGCTCCGTGTTTAGAGAAGGCGGGTGAGCTGGACTTCTCCACCTTCCTCACCATGATGCACAGACAGATGCAGCAGGAGGACCCCAAGGCGGAGATCCTGCAGGCGCTCAGGATGACGGACAAGCAGAGGCGCGGCGTCATCCCGGCGTCCGAGCTGCGCGCCAAACTCACCATGCTGGGGGAGAAGCTCACACACGCCGAAGGTAAAGAGGGAGACGGTGGGAGGACTTGAGTGAAGCCAGGTCGTCTGCATACGAACATAAAACTATGTGAAATCAGTGACGCTATCTTTACGTGCTGCAAACTCATCTGACCTTCGGAAAAAGTCTCAAAAATCCAATTTTAAATCCAGATACGTGTCCGTTTAATTTGCCATTGGCTCAAAACGAGCAAAAACAACAAATTCAACATCTATTCATCTGGTTTTAAGAGTGAACCTTTCTTTGTTTCGTTGGCAGACGTACAAAGCAGCTTTTTCGAGACTTTTCAGCTCACCAAAAACTCGACCTTGTCTTCTAATCAGCACCAATGTGCATGTCAAAGAGGACAGTTAAGAACATTGGATGTGCGCTCCAGCTGTTCAGACAGAGTGTCAACGAGGTGGCTCATTAACTGTGAGATTTCTGCTGATGCTGTTCACACCTCGTCGATCCGGATTCAATCGGGACCGGATGGAACTCGGATTCCTGCTACAAATCCGTCATTCTTGTCGCATTTTAATTCAGCTTGTGATCGAGGCAGTGCATTTGACTCCTCGCCATGTTTCTGTGTGTAAACATCACATTTCCGTCACCTGACAAACCTCCCGGGCTCAGATTTTAAAGAGAAGTCTCCCGCAGCGCCTCTGAAATCAGCAGGAATCCGTCTGGCTCCTTTCAGGGTTTTTTTTTCTGCCCTGCATTCGGTCTTTAAGGTGCCAGCGTGGTGTCACGCCATCATTCAGGCGGCTGTCAGCGGGTGACTGCCATGCACAAAGCCGCTGATTGTTAAATGACACACGGCTGCGTCTCCGCAGGGGAACATCCGTGGAGTTCGAGGAATTCTTGAAGGGACGTCGTCGATGTCGCAGCGAAGCTTAGAAACAGCTGCGCTCCTCAAGACCTTCAGGGTCAATAAAGAACCGAGAACAGGTCGGATTCAGTAAATTATAGATCAAAAGGCTGGAATCAAAGTCACAGATTGTTTGAGTTGAGTGTGTTAGACGACGTGTTGGGGAAAAATGGGTAAATCTTACAGAAGGTGGAAGGAAATAGATGAAAAGACAAATGCAATCATGAAGAGAAAACAAATCTGAATGATGGTTTCTGTTTAAACTAATTCTTTCACAGCTGCAATTGTATGTACTTTACCTCTTCATTCATCAGACTGTAAAGAGCAGCTGTGGCCTTGTATCTTCCAGATAAAGGGAGTAATAAATGTTTTTATTTACAGCACCGGCAGTTGCAGACGTTTCGATTCTGATCTCACACACTTGAGATACATGCAGTAGTTGAACTAAACTCGTAGTTCAGTCACGTTTAGTCAGAGTATAAATACATGAGAGGGAATCCACCTTGTGACTCCGCCTCTCAAGATTGGGCTGTGTCCTTTATATCATCACGTTAAGCGAGTTCGACCCAAAGAGGTTCATAACAGCAAAGGAAAACATCAGCGATTGATTTTGCTGGCTGAGCGTAAAAATCGTTTTCTTGTCTTCTTCGCGGTCGCCACAAAGAGTGTCTTTTTTTTGAGGGAGCTGCTCTGCAAAAACTAAATTGTTGGTATATTTTCTATTGGGTAAGACCAAATTGTGCATGAGCAGAACACCGAGTCTGATTCCAGTCCAGCTAAGCAGATACATGAAGTCAGAGATCCACACTAAACAGCAGCATCCGAGCGTGTTCGTGGATCTGCGGACGGCCCAATTTCAGTTGGACTGAGGCGAATTTCAGATTTCCTCTTACTGAATGTGAACATAAAGTGATGACTTTGGATTGGGATGTAACATCTGGAAGGACGCATCGTCCTTCAACCCGAGTTTTAGCGGTTCAAATCGCTTCTTTCGTGTAAAGAACAGAACACCCTTGGGCGTTTTCTCCACTCTCAGGTAAAGCACTGACTTATCTTTTCTCTCCGCCTGTCTCTTCTGTTCCCAGTGGACGAGCTGTTTAAAGAGGCCAAAGTCAAGTCCAACGGGACCATCAAGTACGAGGAGTTCGCCCAGATGGTGACGCTGCCCCCCGTCGATTACTGACACCGGAGGAATAGAAGCTTCATCTTCTGTTTACACACTGAAATCCTGGTGGAGGCAGTTTGTACATAAATCTGCCTGCTGAGGCAGCAGCAGGAGCGTAACTTTGTTTCTGACAATTCTTCCAAGTAATGAATACAATTTTGTGAATAGCAATTGAACTATTTAACTACTTTCAGTTGAATTGTTTACGTCTTAGGTTGTGTTTGTCAGAATGATCCTTTTCCTTCCACACAAACATTAAACGGTTCATAATTTGTGTCTAAATCTGTTGTTGGTCTTCATTTCACACGTCTGTGAAGACATACGAGGCAAAGAGTCTGCAGACCTGAGACCAGTGCAAGACCTTCAGTTGAAAAGTTGTCAGAAGATTAGACGCGTTCACACATTTTTAAATGTGCGAGTCAGACGGATCTGCCTGGAAAGAAGGAGAAGGAACAAGCGTTGTGCCGCACTCACAGCATTCACGGGCCAAATTTCCTCCTCTGACGTATCTGAGCAAGACTTCCGACTTCCTTGTGAACCCTCGATCACAAACGCTCGCTTTGAACGAGTGGCTTCTCAAAACGGTACCCGGTAATAGGAACTGTCACCGAATGGAAAACACTTATAAACAATTGGAGGCAAGTCAAGGTAAGAGTGAATGAAAAGGCACAAGAGTGAAACCTGAGGGCACCAAAACACTATTAACACGTTATTTTGTGATGATTAGAGTGAGATACTTGAAAAAGCCAAGAATGACTTCAGAAAGTTCATCTATAATTGATTTTACACCCAAAACTGAAGAAGTTGGAGAATTAATGAGTTCAAAATGTTAATTGTGGAGTGAAGCTTCAGCTCGGCGCAGTCAGCGCCACTGATCGGGTCAGGAAACAAGATTTAATGAGGGCGGCGGGTAAATCTGCGAGAGAAACTGCAGCAATGATGGCGTTTTCGTGGCTGTTTGATGAGTTTGTATTTCAGAGTGTTTTGCATGTAGAAGCAGAGAAACGACTTCAGATGGGTCATGCCTCAGTTGTTGTTTACGCTTCAATCTTCCCGAGTGCATCTGCTTTTTTTATGCATTAATGAGCCACATCTGGCAGAAATCCAGCCCGGAATGGCTTTGTAGACGCTCACGCTAATAACACCCAGACTGCGTGCACCATTTGTGTAAAACAACATGAACTCCCAGGAGGAGCTTCATGTGCTTTTTACCTTTATCCAACAAGACGCGGGTCACACCTCGCCTCCTGCTGAGCTTGGTTCACGTCTGCGTGGCGACACGCCGCCGTTCCTCACAGAAACACCACCGGTCTTGGAAAGCGCCGCGAGATTCCTGCAGTGAGTGGACAGTATTCGTCAGGACTTTGTGCATCTCCACCCACTTCCTTTTCTTCCGAAAAGCAGAAATAACAGTGAAGCTAATACACACTAATATGATAATGTGGAGACTTGTTTTTCCACCCACCAGCTGCTTCAATGTTAATGAGGAGAAACCTGTCCATGGGGAATGTACACACAGAACCATGTATATCAGCCGTCCCCTTCTCCTTTATCAGAAGGCCACATGTTGAAATCCAGGACCATATTTGTTAATTTTTTCCAGGGCCGGGTGGCGTTGTCATAGCAACGCAACTGACCAACGGAGCCCAACGTCTGCCTTGTACGGCGATGATTAAAAGCTGCAGTTCTTCAAGTGTCCACTTGAGGCGGGCTGAAGCAAGACCGGAAGTCACGAACACAGCCAAAGCAGTTTAACGGTTTTTCAAGCATTAAAAACACACTTACCGCCGAGTTCAAACCACAGCTTGGGTCTGAATCACTTATTTTACCATCAGTATTTTTTTCAAGCACTTTCTCTTCGATTATAATCAGTCTAATCGTTTCTGTATCATTGAGGCGAGCTTGATTGACAGGTTAGCCTTTAGCTTGGAGGCTAGGCTACGGATCTCGTTACCGACCTCGAACTGTTTACATTTCGTAGTAACTTACCTCAAGGAGTTACGGAGTGACGAAGAGACACTGAACCACAGGCAGGTAGCATCAGGTTAGCGCAGGGGTGGGCCAACTTTTGGCCAGAATGGATTCTAAAATTTGACAGAGGGGCCGGGCTAGGAGCATTTGGACACGCGATGTAATTGATCAAACCTGGGGATTGAAATGTATGAAAAACAGTCACAATTGAAGGTGCAGATTTAAAGAAATCAACATTTGGTGGAAAAAGATCAATGGAATCACTTTCGACATTCAGAACATATAATTACCCATGAAAGAAAGGGCTCTTTAAATTGAGAGCAATGTGCAGCGTGTTAATTAAGCGACTGTACCGCTGCCGTGCTATTCTTTTTCAAAACACGGTCGAGAAACTCACATTTCAGTGGGAACCGTGTTGTAGTTCTCCCTTTGTCGCCAGTGCATCAAAGTCTGGAGTTAGTTTTGTTGTGGCAATTCTCAAAATGGAGTTTAGACGAGTCTAGACTCTAGACTAGTGCGCCATCTATCGGGGAAATAAGGGTATTGCAGGGGGAAGGGAAATGAACGAGGTTTTTACACATCCATGGGTTTTCACTATAATATGGACAAGTCTGGCGGGCCGTATTGAAAAGCCTAACGGGCCGTATATGGCCCGGGGGCCGTAGTTTGCCCATATCTGGGTTAGCCTGTTCCCTCCAGAATACTTTTGTTTCATCTTTCGATCCAGCTTTTAATAAACTTTTTCCATGGTGTCCAGTTTTTTGGAGGACTTGACTTGCAACAGAACACCAGACGCTTTTAAATCTCCTTAAATTTTTCTTGTGAAAGCTCTCATTCAGTTTTGCGAGGCCGTGCGTCTTCAGCAGCTCTCACTGGAAATGTCAAATGTGCAGCGTGAGCGGACCTAGCAACAGTAACCAAGGAAAGGAAATAGCTTTTGGTACATCGACAATCATTTTTTAAAAAAGTTTTTTTTTCCCATCAGTGTTTCTAAAACCTCTGCTGACAGAGACCTTGAGGAGTTTACGTCAACAATGTCAATGTGGCATCAGTACTTCTGTGTGGGCTGCAGCTTCGCTCCTCTGTCAATTGGGATGTGATTGGCCGAAGCCTGAAGCTGCACATGTAGAAAGTTTTCCTCCTCCGAAATATCTGATCACAATGGAAGACGTTCTCGGTTTAACATCGAGGTCCGAGGTCATTTGTGTTTCTATGGTTGCTATTTTTTTCCCCCTTGAATTCTGTCCCACTGAGAAATCGGAAAAATCATCCCGTTTACATCAACATTGAAAGAAGTTTTCAGATTGATGTTCACCCAACAATATGATCCCAGTCAGTCAGAGCGTCAATCCCAGAATGCTTTGCATTCTGAAGTTTTCAATGCTGCCACCTAATGTACAGAACTGGCATTACAGAAGCTTCGGAAAAGTAACATGTTACATTGCGAGCAAGGTCGATGTTCCCCAATAATTGTAGTACAGAAAAAACAAAGGATACTTTGTGTGACTTCAATTTGTTTTGTGTGTGTGTATGTGTGTGTGTGTGTGTGTTTACAGGAACAAGCAAAAAGGTCCACTCTAGTTGTATCAACAGAAATCAACAAAAACTCGCACAATAGTACAAAAACACGTTTAATGACTGATTCCTGAATACACCTTCCGACGTCGATTGCGATGTCGTGTAACATTTTTAACGATATGTGTTCTGAAATACTGCTGTTGAGTCAGGGGCGTCCAAACTTTTCACGTCAGGGTTGGTCACCATTTGTTTGAATGAAGTTGACATTTCCGGCACACGCTTGCTTTCTTGAATGTTGTTTTTGGTCATCAGCAACAACATTTACTTGTTTAGCTTTGTTTTGTTGACAGATTACTCTCGGACGAGTACCGCAACCAAGTAGTGAAACTCAGTCACAATACAAGGTACAAGTAAGCGGCCATAATCTCCTTTGCGGTGGTCCAAGGGCCACCTTCGGACCCCGGGCCGCAGCTTGGACACCCCTGAGTTCGGTGGTTCAAAAGTAATGACAAGAAGTGATCCTGTGTGAAAGGCACTGGGCCTGCCAATACCTGACCCAGAACACGTGAGCCGTGTGGCCTTTAGCACCAAGTTTGTCCTGCCGCTTCTCCTCTCACACATTTCACCACAAGACTGTGTGTGGTGAAGCCAACAGTCCCCAACGCGCCTCCTCAAGAGCTTTTTACAAGGCGGCGGTTTCAGGCTATAAGGACTCTTTGCTTAAAAACTCCTTCCTCCCCAAAAAAGCTTGTCAAATCAGGTGTTTCACAGGCGGCAGCTGGTGTGTGGAGGTAAACAGAGAAAGGAGCAGGAACAACATGAACACTCAGAGAGGAAAAACCTCCAACGATTCAAAAAACACCAAAGTAGGCAATCAGAAAAAAACACTTATAATCAAGACGCTTTTCCAGAGACACATTGTCGCTCTACTCGACTCGGTTTTGGTCGTTTTCTGGAACAACAGAGCACCGTCTCAACCTAGGTGGAGTTAATACACAACTGTAGGGACTTTTCTTTTATACTTAACCCATCCGGTTCATAGTTAGCCTTACAGACACATACATGCCATTTGTGGTACAGATACAATTATCACTAAAAAGCCGGCAGTCACAGGAAGTCTGAGTGATGTTGGAAAGTGAAAAGTTTATACTTTGAGCCCTTATTCTTTTAAAATTTCAGTCGGCCAAATATTCAGACACCTTTTCCAGGTGATGCTTGTTATTCTTGCTCAAACAGGATGAAATTGGGGGAGCTTAAAAAAGACTTCAACCTCAACTGGTTCAATAAAGGACAACTACCTCCCCCTTGTGGATTTGAAATGAACTGCATCCGACTTTGCGTAAATCCACTTGCTTCAGTTCCTTTCATTTGAGTTAAAAATTAAAGGTCACGACAAAAATTCAACTGAGAAGAGTCACATTATGTGTGGAGGCAGCTGGCTGAAATCAAGTGGTATGTCTCTTTAAGGGGGCGGGGCTTGCAAGTGGTTGGTTTTAATGAAATAAAAAAGAAAGAAAAACACAAAAAACAAAGAAACAGCACACATTGGGGTTTTTTGTACCACAAATACAATAAACAACCAGAAAACAACAATAATAAAAAAAAGCGCTGTACCAACCATGAAATGTCCATGAGTGGTTTGTCTACATCAGGGGTGTCAAACACATCCCAGTTCGGGGGGGCCACGTGCAGCTACATTCAATTTTAACTGGGCCAGATCACTAAAAATTTGATTACGTCAAAGTAACGAAGTCGAAGATCATGACGGGGGGACGGATTTGCCCGCTGGGCCGCATGTTTGACACCCCTGGTCTACATGTGTAAGGATGCACAATAAAGCGAGCTATGTTATTGGAAGTTTTCCCATGAAACGCCAAAGAAAAATGTCCCCCAGGTCCAATTTTGCAGTGAAAAGTGCAAACAAATATTCACAATGTCACTGGGTGTCGTCCACTCTTCTCCCACATTAAAGCCATCCGCCCTTCTCCAGTGAGTCCTCATTCGAACGCCATTGCGAGGAAGCCAGCAGAGACCGCCGCTTATGCACTTTAATTAACTGATTCGTATCCAACAACCCGGTGCTCCAATCAGTGCTCCCGTTGATGAGGCGTGGCGTGAGTGGTTAATTGGTGGCGGTGCCCCCGGTGGACAGACGGGGTGGTGCTGGCGCCGGACTGGGTGCGCAGGCTGCAGGTTTTGCAGCACTGCGCCCGCACGTTGGGCAGGCGGCAGCGGCCGAGCCAGCGGAGGGTGTGGCAGAACCGCAGCGTCAGCCGGTCCCGGAGGCAGGCTGGAACACACACAGACGCACAACCAGGTCAAACGCACAACCAGGT
>JASSRZ010008433.1:0-12897 GCA_032164315.1 Malacoctenus gilli | reverse complement strand
AGACGCACAACGCTGCCAGTCAGTACTCTTTGTATTGTCAGTTTTTGCACCCTGATAAGTTTCATTTTCACAATAATAATCATGGCTCCATGTGCTCCCTGTTAATATAATGAGAAATCGTGAAAAAAAACAACACATTAAATTAGCTGTAAAAATCGATTAGTCACCTGCTGTGTTTTACTGCGATGTAATTGCAGCAACATTTGACCTTCATTCACAATAAATAATCACGATGCTCAAAAAAACCCACACATGCAGCCAATCAATTGCTCAAATCACAACAGCTTCTGCTTCTTCTTCTTCTGCTGCTTCTTCTTCTACTACTACAACTACTACTACTTCTTCCTCTTTTTCTTCTTCTTCTTCTTCCAAAACAATAACGTAAATCGTCTGATTACATCCGCTGAGCGGAAATCCAATAATAAAGTCATTGCGAGCGTGATGCCGAACAAGGCGTCACTCCAAAGAACAAAAGCTGTGAATGGGAAACAGTTTTAAAACAATTATGTTAAAAATTACATGTTTGAATGCTTTGTGCGTAACAGGAAGTAATCCTCTTGTAACTGTACTAATACTCCAAAGACTATAGTTTTAAAATATGTAGGATTACTGATTCTTGATATTGATCAAAACCATGTAATATTCTGGGTCGTTCGACTGACGCTTCGACTTCTTCCTCCCAGTTTTGGGTGGAAACGCTCCAAATGGTCTCAGCAGGGGAAGCGCTAAATGGACGGTGTCGGTCACGCTGCGCATCAGACTGAATCCTCACGCAGACAGACAATAAATTATCTTCCAGCAGAGTTTGCGCGCAAACATGCAGTTTGTACACGCCGTCAAACATGCACATTTTAAGCTGCTTGCTGATGTACAAATGGGAAAAGCAGGTGCGCTGCTGGCTCGGCTCCATCGAGCGCTCACACACAGTGGATCATTTTCCCTCGACGGTCACTGGAGATAAAAAAAACAACTCAATTCAAACGCCACCGACGGGCGCCGGCCTGCTGCAGACGGAGCGAACGGCTGATGGCTAAAACAGCTGACGCGGGTATTGTAGGTCAGCAGTCGACCTGCACTCATCACCGTCCTCCTCTGTGTTATGTAAAGCTGCTTTTATGCCGTAAACACTTCAGCCGTAACCTTCTGTGATGGTACACTCGGCAGGCCCGCATACATAATGTGACATTATCTTCATCAGATTACTTTAAACGGTTTTTTTATGGAAATCAGGAGCACAAAGCCACAAGTGGCCGCAGGCAGCAGCCGGCTGACAGCAGGCGCGGTTCGATTTTCACCGTTCCTCTAAAATCGGATGTAATTCTGCTGAAATAACACAATAAAACGGCTTTTTCACACATTGTGGACGCGATTTCCACATCGGTGGGAACTGATAATATCCACTGGAGAGGCCGTTGAAGGAAAGATTCAATCATCTGTGTTCCTCCATTTGTCATTACCTGCAATTTCATCATCAAACGCTCATATCGCGCTGTGATTTCATGCATTATTAACTCAATAAAGACTCTGGATGCTTTGAAGACGAACATGTAACATGTAGAAGTGGAAAAAGAGTTAGAACGTAGTTACAGTGACACCAACTGTTAAACCAAGTGGAGGCTGAAAACTCGTATTTGCTTCGAGAGGTAACGTGTTATATGTGAAGACGTTGCAGGGAGTACACACAGTAAACAAAGTGCAATGTTGTAAATGTGTTACATGAGTAAAACAGTAATCGGGAGGTACATATACATGTGTAGGAATATAGTAAATATGCATATAAGGAGAAAAACATAAAATTCTTTGTTCAGTTGAACAGATGCCTGCCTGATTAAATTGGGCGAAAGGTGCTCCAAAAACTGGTTATTAGTGGGCGGAAGATGCTCTAAATATCCGTGTTAATAGGGGTGCCCAATAAAAGGGAACTTAGGGGAAGGAACATGCTCTAAATCTGAGTGTTAGAAAGGGAGATCCTGGATATTTAGGAAGTTAGTTGAAGGAAGATGCTCTAAATCTGAATGTTAGTGGGGGAAATGCTCTAAATTTTGCATGTTAGCAGAAGGAAGATGCTCTATTATCTCGATGTCCATGAAGGCAAAATGTTCCATCATCAAAGTAAAAGCTTCTCACGAGCGAGCGTAGCACTGGAAACCAAAACTTCCTTACTGGCTGTGTCTTTTATTTTGAAATTTATCGAAATGTCTTGGGGAGTTCAGCCTTCAAAGGAGAATTCACGGACATTATTAATGGCATGGAACTGACTGGATAAGACATGCTTATGCTAGCTGGCTAATACAAACAATAGTTTAATATCAATTATGAAGAGCGATGTAGGAAAAAGGGGGCGGAGCTTCAACCATAGACACTTTCTGAAGCAAATGGGACAAATTTGGGGTTTTTTCAGGGGTTTTTTTGAGGCACGGGTTTAAATTTGAAGGATCGTCAAACCCTGAAGGTATTTAATGTCCGACGCTTTGAAGGAAATGTTCATGGAGACCTGGAGTCTGTTGCCTTTCGCAGGCTGTGGAAGAGAAGTGAGATAGGGAAGGAGGGGGGGGGGGGGCGCTCGGTGACGTATGAAGGTCTCAGAGCAGAGCTGCTGCTCCCACAGCTCTTAATGCGTCCAGCTAATGAGCCTCATTGTGCTCTTTTTTTTGTGAGAGGTTACGAGACGCGGGCGAAGTAATGACTCCTTCGGAGGTTTTCTCCCCACTGCTCCTGGAAAAATAATCCCACAAAGGTCAGTTCGGAAGGCAGGAGGTGAATTTGAATACGTCGAGTCGTCATTATTGATGTCAGTGGTAATTAAACCTCCATTCTAACCTGAACAAACCAGGAAAAGACGTATTTATGACTGATAAAACACAGAAATTCACCTCAAATCTTTTCTGTGTGCAGAGCCATCAGCTCACAGCTTCCTCAGGAGAAACTTGCTTCAGTTCTTAGGAAATCATTAAGCAGCTCCAGATTTTTCAAAATAAAAGCAGGCTGTCTCATTAATCCTCAACTGAATCAGTTCTTCAGAAAAAAACAAGGAAGATATCTTGCATTAGCATTAGCCTGCATCCACCATAGCTGTGATTAGCATTTGCAGCCTTTGATAGCAGTTAGCAGCTGCCTGTCTGGTAGTTTATCTCCATTGTTTTGTTGCTGCTTCTTGTTGCCAGTTCAGGAATATCTCTTTTCCAAGAAACACCATCATCAAGAACGTGGAGCATCTTCCCCCCACTCACAATCAGTTTATAGAAAATCTTTCTCCCACTAACAACCAGATTACGGCGCATCCTCCTCCCATTAACATTCAGATTACAGAGCATCTTCCTCTCATTAACAATCAGATAATGGAGGATAATTCTTCCACTAACAACCAGATTATGGATCCTCCTCCTCCCATTAATCAGATTAGAGCCTTCTCCTCCCATAAACAATCAGATGATAGAGCATGTTCCTTCCATTAACAATCAGATTATACAAATTCCTCTCCTTAACAATCAGATTACAGAGCATCTTCCTCCCACTAACAACCAGTTTATGGAGCATCCTCCTCCCATAAACAATCAGATTATAGAGCATGTTCCTTCCATGAACAATCAAATGATACAACATGTTCCTCTCATTAACAATCAGATTATAAAGCATCTTCCTCCTTCGGTCCACCAGATTACAGAGCATCTTCCTCCCTCTTTCTAAGGGACACAGGTACCTTTTCTCTCGTGACAGATATTACAAAACTCGCTGCTAAAAGCTCAATAAACAAAACGGAGGAGTATAAAAAAATGGCACCAACGGCGAGCTACCGAGCGGCTGCTTCCTCTGACATGTGCGGCGTCCCTGTGAAGGAGGAACTGGCATCAGCTCCGTCCCCTCCTCCCACGGATAAAAGGGAACAGGCCTGCGGCGGCTTCATGGCGGGCTCCTATTAACCCGCAGCTCGGCCGTATTATCTGCGACACAATAGTACAAAATGTGCCTCGACTTCAAGCAGCTTCGCACGTGGTGCCGCGCGTTCCGCCCGCCTGCCCGCGCTTCACATGGCGGCTCTTCGTTCTCGGGGCGCTGGCGGTCCTAATTTGTCTTTAATTAGCGCTTGACTCGCTGCCTTCCACCGAAACATGAAGAGGAGCAAAAAACCAGCCCTGCTCGTTGATCACAGGCGAGTTTTACATCGGCGGACACATCACACACGGCGCTCGGCACAAAACGGGGGTTTAACGACCGTCTGAAGTCTGTGTGGAGGTGGCGCGCGCTGAAGTCTGATTAGCTTTGGACAAGATCTTTGGCTCCGTTTGGAGATCAGTTACAGAACGAGACCAGTTCAGATTTTTGACTGATTTGGAAAACTATTCTCACACACTGAATAGACGGACATTTTGTTCTCGTTTCAGCCGAGTTTATCAACCAGGTTTTGCACATCTTTCGGACTAATTTTAGATCTGGATTTGGACTCATTTCTGACCTCGTCTTGAACTCAAATAGAGAAGATTTCAATGAGATTCTGGACTACTTTGATGTTTATTTCTGTCTTTATTCTGTACTCGGTTTTCGTCAACACTTCTCGTCTAAAAGTCGAGCCTCGTCTTTCAGGTTTGGCCACCTCGTGCATCACTTTGACCGCTAAATCCTGCAGTGTCTCTTTGTGAACCAACCTGCAATTTCTTAAATGTCAGTGGCAGAGCAGTCGGGAGAGACGCTTCACCTGTCCTGATTGTCGTCTGTCGGAAGGCTGAGCTGAAGGAAAAATCACTGAGCAGCCTCAAAAAACACTGTCGACAGGCGCAGGCTCAGTTAAAAGCAACAGATTAAATGGAACTCTGCTCCATCGCTTTACATTTACATCATATTGAGTCTCCTGAGAGAGAGGGGGGGTGGAAATGTTTCTGGGTCTGAGGATTCATTCAGAGTCGTGGATGTAGATTCGATGTGCCTGTAAGCTGCGCTGAGGAGAGACACTTGAAGAGATAAGACGGCAATACGGAGGCCGTACAACGCAGAGATTAGCGTTGTGTGAAAGCTGCCGAACAAAGGAGCGATTCAAACATGGAGCACACTTACAGCTCATGTTTCCCTGCATGTACGAGGCAGCGGCTGACGGTTCGCAGCGTGGCTATCCATCAGTTTAGTTTCTGTTTGGGCTGTCAAAAAAATAACATTTTCATTTAAAGTTTACTGCAGGGTCACTGTCAGTTAATTGTGCCGTCAGTATAAAAACAAACAAAGAAGAATTCTCATTATTATTGCTAATTTATCATCATTTGTGAAGGAAAAAAACTGCTCTCATCTTCATTGATGTTAAATGGTCCAGAAAGAAGATCCGGGCCAAAATGTCGCCGCATCTCAAAACTTTTAACTCTCTAGGGGGTGTTTACGTTCAGCAGGGGGCAGCACTGATCACAAGTGAGGCCAAAGAGTCTCACTGATCCATCCTCCAATCTGGAGCCAGGAACATCAGGTGGGTGGTCATAATGTTTTGGCTCCTATGACCCGATGACATAAAAAAACCCTCCTCCGTCCTGATTGGCCACCCGCTGTTTCCAGGTGACTTCGACTGTCGTCCTCGAAAAACCTCACAAACAGCCGAACGCCGCAGAAAAAACACCAAAAACTGTTTGACGGCAGATTTACTTGTTTAACAACTGAATATTTGAACAGAAAAAACAACTTCAGGAGTCAGAATTAAAAGATGAACAACATCTCACGAGCACAAAGGCTCGTTTAATTACTGTAATAATGTTGCGACGAAGGCGAGAGTTGAAGCAGACAATGTGGAGCTGTGATTAAACTGGGAGGAACTTTATAAGGTAAAAAAACGCATGAAAAGAATAAAAACATTAAAAAAACTAAAACAAATCAGGCTTTATTCTATCATATCAAACAGGAACCAGAGTTATAGTGAAGATATCATCATAAGAGTGAAAAAAGCTCCAGTTAAACAAGTTGTTGCTGTTTGCAGCAGCAACACGAATAAACCGTAAATGCGTGTTTTTGGGTCGGGGGGGGGGGGGGTTCACCCGACCTTGACTGGTGAAACCCTTTAATTCTTTCAGTTCATTCAATAAGTTCACCTGTCAACACTTCCATCTGAAAATGTGCCTGTAAACGAGCGAGGTGATGCACTTTGGGGCCTCTAACAACATCCGAAGGCAGAAAAGGTTCGGTTTAAAAGCTCCAAATCGAAAGAAAACAAACCGGATCAAAAGATCAACGCTTGAAAAGCAAATGCGTGGAGATGTTTAGAGTTCAGTATTGCAGAAATACTGTATGTTACACATGTACTCGCAGCCCGCTGGAATGTACAGCAGTTAACACGCCAGCGGTTGCATTTTCTCAGAAAACGAGCTGAAACGTCGCCGGAAGTCGTGATGTCTGATTTCTATGAACGCATCACAGATTATAATGGTTTTCCTGAGCTGAAATTGGGTTAAACGCGATGCCTGGACCTAATGTTCGGAAAGCAGGAAGAATAAGAGGAATGATTGTAATTTCAGTCATTTCACACGTCGGAAATAGGAGGCGTTTTGCTCCCACGGAGCCGTTTTTTTTCCCCCACTTTGCTTTCTAACAAAGAGGCGGAAAAAAGCCTCCGTCATTAACATGACGAGCGACGATGGGCTTGCACACGAGGCTCACATGTCCGGCTGTTTGCCGCCACATTATCGTCCGCCTCGAACGATAACACTTTCACACCTCCGGGTTTGGGAAATGTCAGTAAAAGCTGGCATTCAGACGCCAGCACGCCGCACTCCAGCCCGCCGCCGCTTTCGCATCTGATATATCCGACAGAAATGCCAACAAAGCGCCAAAGTCGGCAGCAAAGATTTATTTAATCGGCCGTTGATTAATTGTCTCGTAACAGACGAGCCGAAACATTAAGACCAGCAGCCAGTGATGCTTTCGGCAGACTGGTGAACAGAGATCCAAAGATGAAGCTTTTGTGTTGAAACGCGACAATTTGACCCAAATTAAATGTCCGTCAGTGCGCTCTGTGATTCTGCCGGCCTGAATGGCCGCTTTCATCTCAAATGTCTTCTTGTCCTTCTTCGTCTCGTCTCTCGGCCCCGGAGGGAAAGAAAGCGTCTTGTCGTCTTGGCGTCCGCTGAACAAAGGAACCTTTCAGGCTGCTGCGGTCAGTCTTTCCACTGCGCCTCTGATGTGGCGTCTTCAGGAATGAGCCGGTAGATTCCCACTCGCAACAAAGCTGCTGCTTGATGGGAGACATCACGGCGGCCGTCGTCGGGGTCTAATTTTACTCCGCGTTGCCAGACGGCACATCGTGGTCGTGAAAAGTACTCCCGCCTCACAGTGAAAGGTTCCCAAGTTCGTGTTTGAAGCTTTTCTGGATGAAGTTTGCATGTTCTACTGAGGAAATGATCATTTCCTCCCTCAACTATTTAAATATTTGGTTAGTTGTCAACGTCTTAATGATTTTTTCTGTCAGTAGCTGCTCAGCCTGACTCTCCCTGGGACCAGAGCCTTTTCTATGTACAATTCGGGTTACCAGGTACTTATTTAGTATCACCTCGTCCATGGTTCCAAGCAGGCTGAGTCGGGATGATGACGTGTCACACTGCAGGCTGCTGATTGGTCGACAGAGCAACTGCGACATCCGTAGAAAATCAAGGCTGCCATTTTTAAAGCGCTGCCACCTTTGGCGTGTTTGACTTCTGACCTAAGAAACCTAAATCTGGTCAGTTCGCACCCACGTGACCTTTGATGCTTGGACCAAGTTTGGTTAATCCATGCAGGTGTTTTGGTGGCATCACGTTAACAAGATGTCAAGATGAACGGATGAAACGCAACGCTTCAGCATCTTTCGATGGCGGAGGAGTGAAAAGTGTAAATCCGCAAGAGCAAATGGTGTTTTTTTGATGAAATATTAAAAAAGAAAAGAAAAATTCAGGAGATTTGTCCGAAAAATACATCAGCACATCTGATTTCTTCATCACAAAGCGAATCCGGAGCGTCCGAGGTGAAACGATCACCACCAAGGCTCCAAAATTCTCAATAATCATCTCTCCTTTTCTAAACTTGTTTGTTTAGGTGCGGCATGAAGGCGACGCCTTCACAGTCGGCGCATTTCTGTATAACGTGAATATGAACTTGGCGACGCCTCAGCAGACCTCCGGCGCCGCTGGATGGCGGCGGGTTAAACGGATGCCCGGGCGCCTCTTCGCTTGAGGAGATTTTGCCAACCTTTCTGCTCCGTTTGGTGAGATACAGTATGGAAAATATAGCAGGTCACAGCCTGCAGGTCAAACAGCATCAACAGCAGCGAGCACCGACGCCTCTGAGGATTCGCCGCTAAGCTGTTTGTGGAAGAAGTTCATAATTATCATAAAAAATACGGAAAAACACCGTTTTCTCCGTATTTTTTATTCAAATCAGCCAGACACTGACACGCAGGTCGGACTGACTGATTTAACCCTTTAACCTCTCTTGACTCGTTCATGAATTGCATTCTTGAAATGTCTCAATGAACCGAGTGCCTTGAAAAGTTCTTGGTGGTTTGGGGTAAAATTTACAGTTGATTTTAGTGCGTTTTAAGGGTTAAAACTGCAGTCGGTCTTCTAGATCAGAAGGCTTGTTGCTGTGTGCTGCCACACCACCGGGGGTGCTGTTGTGTATTCACCTCACTTGTATCGCGAGCTTAAAGCAGCTTTTCCACCAACAAAATGAGATTTTGTGACTTCCGACGTCTCATGATGACAGATGCTGCTTGAAACCAGTGTGTTTGCGCGTTTCCTCCACTCACCAGAGGGGGCGCTCTCACAGTCCTGTAGGTTACACTTCTGCGTGCTCTCCGGCTGCAGCTCGCGGTCGCACTGGGACGGATCGAGGTCTTGGTCCGTCTCCGCCTTCGTGTCCACGCACTGGATGAGTCGGTGCTGCACTCCTCCTCCGCACGGCGCCGAACACTGCCGAGACGGCAACAGCTTTGTTTATCAGACTCTGACAGTCAAAGTTCTTCAACTCACGTCATATTATTTGCTGTTGTAGTTGAGAAAAACACGCCTGATGTTCCAGATTTGACAGCTTTCAACAGTGAACTTTGGATTTAGTTTAGATTGTTGTCAATCACAATGAAAACGACAATTTTTTGTTTCGATTCTTTAGAAATTAGTCAATAAATGATGGGAATCAATTCCTCAGCAAGAAATACAAGAAGGTTTAGAGATATTTTTGCTTTTTTTCTTGTGGAAAACTGAACAACAACATTGATTTTTCCAAAATGTTTGGATTTTTCGAGCTGTGCCTGTAAATTCTTACGTTCCTCCTGCTCAGGTTGAAGCGGTAGAAACCAAACCGAATCACTAAATATAGAAACAATCTCACTACCATGGTGAAACGTGTTTGCGAGGCAGACTGTGTGAATCCCACCTGTCCCCAGGAGCCCGTCAGCCACTGGGCGCACGGTTGGCTGTTGCACGACTGGATGTTGCTGGGCTGAAGGTCGCCGTCGCATCGATCGGCCTCCGGGCAGGTGACGATGCGCTGCTGCTCGCCGCCGCCGCACACCTCCGAGCACTGGACAACAACAGCACTCAATAAGCGCCAGAAGGTCCTCGGAGATCAGACCGATTCGATCGATTTGACAGATTATACACAGACCGCTTGGCTCCATTCTGATTGAAATCACTGCTGGGGGACAAATCGTAACGACGGCTTCCAACTCAGCTTATTACAGTTTATTAAAGCGAGATTTTTTGGCCCACTGAGGTTATAAACCTGGAATTAATGATTATTTCACAACAAAACAGCTAAAAGCAGCCATAACTTGAAGGTTTTCTGCTTGACACCTCTTAAATGCCTCATTACGTTCTTTGTGTCCAACCTGGAAACTGATCCAAGTGCCACTTTGGCTCCTTTCCTCTCGGATTGATCCGTCTCAATGACTCACCTGGCCCCAGGAGGAGGTGAACCACTGCAGGCATGGCTGAGGGTTGCAGGGCGCCTGCGCCGGCGGCCGGGACGACATGGCGCGGCAGTGGAAAGGTCGCAGCGGCCTCTGATCCCTGAGGTCGAAGCACAGCACCTCTCTGGACTTGATGCTGCCGCCACAGTTCCTGGAACACTGAGGGGGGGGGACACAACACACGACTGCCTTTACTTGTCCCTGTGGAGACATTCAGCAGTCCAGCAGTTCATCATTGTAAAGTAAAGCAGATATAAGTAGTCAGAGTCGTAAAACAGTCAGAAACTGTTGGTTCAATGTTGCACAACCTCATTCGGGAGACGTTTCAAGTGTTGTTGCCGTTGACACGAAGGACGAAGCAGCTGTTTGTTTATTTGGCCACAAGGCTGTTGAGGGGGAGGTCTTCTATTACTCCACATCATGACCATGAGTCATTGCACCCGGATGACCCTGGATCTGAGTCTATCACATTACAGGGTACATCGCTGCGGAAGGGCCGTCTTCTTTTATCCGTTACAGCCTTCGCTCTCGTTGACTGATTTAACAAACCTGGATTATGTCTGAACTCTACCAACAGATCTGTACGGCTGCAGGACACCATCTTCTGTTACCCTCATTGCAGCTGAGGGTACATGGCTGTGGAGGGGCTGTCTTTTACTGTCTAAAAACAGCTCCTTTTGATTTTGATAGCGTCAGAAACCGATAAAGTAAGAAGGTTTAGTTAAGTTCCCTCACTTTACTCCACTCTCCAACCTTCCAGGTGGCGCAGGGACGCAGGTAACACCGCTGCGCCGGGACGGGCCTCTTCACCGGATCGCAGTCCGACTCGGAGCCGGTGCTGCAGGTCAACGGCCTCCAGGTCGCCCCCAGGCCACAGGTGGTGGAGCACTGCCTCGCAGATAGAGGAAAAAAACACCACATACACTTACACTTTGGTTTCATGGGGTTACAAACCGCTAACGATGAATATTCAGATATTTTTTGTGTGTTTTCTGACACAAACGAAGCCTCATTGTTATGTGAAGTACAACAATAATGTGGCTGGAGGCTAAAAATCCTTCAAAGGCTGCATGAAAATTCAGGAGGTGAATGTAATTAGCAACATTAGCTTGGAGTCACAATTAGTCTCAACAGAAATGATACCTTCAGGGTCTCACCCTTCAAAATAAGAGCAAATAGACTGTTTAACACTTACAGCACTCCAGTTTCCAGCAACCCAGTAGGCGGCACCCGCGACGGGTGCTGATGATGGGCGGGGCCACTGAATCGCCGGATGAGGGGGTGAAATGGGCACGGCCGGCGGTGTTGACGCGGTGTGCAGCGTCGGTGTCGGGCTGAATCGAGGAGAGGCCTCAGTGCTGGTTGGGAGTTCACTCGAAGGAGCGTCGGCGCGCCTCCTCGGCGTCGGGGGAAGGACGATGTCGTTGTAGTCGAAGTGGGACGAAGGGGGCGGGGAGTCTGTTGCCGTGGCGTCGGCGCTGCCAGCGCTCTGTTTCGTTGGCGCTGGCCGGTAAACATCTGGAAAAGGCAGGCGAGAGACTCCCTCCGGATTTGTGGGAGGTATGATTTCTGTTCCAGTTGTTGCTGCAGACCCACCAGAGACCCCCGAGTTACCTGAGATCAGCAGGGGGAGGCGAGTGGGTTTCTCTGAGCCGGGGAGAGAGGTCGCCCTGAGGTCAGTGTCCTGAAAGTTCCCCTCACTGGTCGGATAGAAGCCTTGAAAATGAGTCTGGTCCTCCAGCGTGAAGGTGAAAGGAGATGATGTGGACTGGCTGTCGGTCTGAGGTATTTCTGAAGTTCTGTCCTCCCG
Source organism: Malacoctenus gilli (assembly GCA_032164315.1). Classification (NCBI taxonomy): domain Eukaryota; kingdom Metazoa; phylum Chordata; class Actinopteri; order Blenniiformes; family Labrisomidae; genus Malacoctenus; species Malacoctenus gilli. The sequence continues at coordinate 1,180 of JASSRZ010008433.1, read as the reverse complement.
CTGGACTTCAGTCTCACCCTGAATCAGAGTCTCCGAGGTGCTGGAGTACAAATATCCAGGACTGTCCGTCTCTTCCTCACTGTCGTCGATGTAATCATCATCTTCTTCTGTCGCGGCGATATCGGGGTGATACCCGGGAGTCGGCGTCACCGCGGCGTCCCTGCTGTGATTTTCTTCCGCGCTGGAATCATAATCGTAACTTTCACCTTCGTACGGATCCCGTTTCACATCCTGCGCGGGCGGATTTGATGTGAACACCAGATGAGGAGCCGCGCTGACGTTTCCAGGCCCCCGCAGGTCGTCGTGTTTGCCTCTCGCCGTCTGGGACTGCAGAGTTGTGGAGGACGGTGGCGAGCGAGTGGTGGCAACAGGAAGGAGATGGTCCTCGGCGAGGAAGTCGTACAGATTGTCTGAGGTTTCCGCTGAATCGTCCACCCCTGAATCGACACTGTCCCTCGAGTCTTCCGCTTTTGGGTTCTGCTTCTTTTCAGCCTCCAAAGTGGAGCCAGCGGGCCGTGAGACAGTAAAAGGAGTCGGAGAGTCGGTGGGAGCGCCTGACGTTTCCATTACAGTCTTTTCCTCGTCACTCGGGGGCGTCTCGTCCACCTGCGGGACACCGTCCTCCGAGTCCTTCTCTTCGCCCTCGAAGTCGGCGGATAAGTCCTCGTGAAAGTTGATGAAGTTGTAGTCGTAGTAAAAATCGTCCACTCGGACGGGGTTTTCCTGCGAGTTGTCGACGTCTTCCAGGTTGTTGTGGTAGTGGAAGTCTCCCTCGACGATGTCGTTGTGGCTCCTGGGCGGGGCTTTGGCGGCGCCGTGCTTGGGGGGAGGCTTGGATCGCGTGATGGGGTTGATCTCGTTCAGCACCTCATTGCTGGACCAGCCGCTCCCAGACCAGTCCACGCTGCCAAAGTTGTCCACAACCTGCGGGCAGTCCTGGGCGTAGCAGGGGGCCACGGCCAGGGGCCTCTTCAGGGGGTCGCAGTCCACGCCCGTGTTTCTGGAGCAGGTCACGTTACGGTGACGCACGCCGCTTCCACACGTCAACGAACACTGAGGGAGAGAAACCACCCGTCAATGACGACTGGACGCTCACAACAACCATTGGAAAAATGACTATCTCAACTCTAAAGGTCAGCCAGAACATTATGACCACCTCCTCAGGTCCCATTTTTGTTTG
>JASSRZ010008336.1:6645-30234 GCA_032164315.1 Malacoctenus gilli | reverse complement strand
AACATCATTTGGTTCCTAATGCTAAAGCAACCTTTGCATGAAAGAGAGAGACAGCAGCTCTGCAACTCACCTTCAACATAAACAACCTAACAAAGCTGCAAGATGGCTTAAAGCTTTCGCGATAGCAATTCTTAATGCAGAGAAGGATGGAAGCTATTTGGAGCTCGTACAGTTGTAACTTTGTTGTCCAATCAGGTGTTTGTGGCCTGTTTTTGGGCGTTTGATTGGATTATTACGCCCCACAGCAAGGTGCTTTCCACACAGCGCGCAATCTATCACGTCTAACTCGTGTTTCAAGACGCCAAAGTCATAATAAAACGACCTCGCCACACCCCGACGTGCTAAAAAGGCTTGTTTGGTTCCCAGATTGGTCCCTGCAGCCACAGCAAAAAAACCAAAAAAAAACTGCCGTCTCTCCACCAACTCAACCTGAAAGGCGACCACACGGGAGATCGACCCTCATTACGTATAAAATACCATTAATTAACTTTATTGAACGCGTCGCAGTGTGGTTTCCAGCGCGCGGCTCCCTCAGGGTCCCTCGCCCAAGACCCAACCTTGCCCCGTTCAAAAGCCGGCGAGCCAGCATCCTTCACTCCTGCCCGCTCTCTGCGCCCGGCCTGCTTTGGAGGTGACTCTTTGTCCAACCCCCCCCCCCCCATCCCCACCCCTTCCCCTCCTCTCTTGTCATTGCTCCCACAAAAAAAAAAAAAAAAAGGAAAAGCTGCCAGTAATTTATAATGTTGTGACAGTCAAATAAACAGAGCGGCTGCTCGGCGGAGTGAAAAAAGTCCCGTATTAAAACGGGGAATCAAAACAGCTCCAAATGGAGCCTTGAATGGGAATAATCTGGCGGTAAGATCTGTTCCGGGCCCGGCTAATTTAAATTTGTTCAGGGTGACAGCTTACTGGAAGAGGGACATAATGAAGTCCATTATCATCAGTGGTGCAAATTCTAAAGAACGATAACTCTCATTATCAGCGCTTTCCTGTATACGAAAGGAAATATGTTCATCCATTATGAAATGTGCTGAGAACGACAACATGGAGCAAACATTAGACGGCGGGGGGGGGGAGACGGGCGGGCGCTCGCCGCGGGACCGGACGGCGTCTTCCCGCCTCCGCAATTGCCCCCTCGTCGGCTTTATTTATGGACGAGGTGACGGCGAGGCTCTCGCACATGTGACGGCCGCGTGCCGGCTCGATCATTTGGCGTTTTTTTTTGCGGCGCCTCGTATTTACGGTGTCTTTTCTCGCGCCTAATCTGACATCTGCTCGCCCATGCCAGACCTTGAACACCGTCTTTCCCCCGGCATTATCTTGCCGACACAGAGCCTTGATAATGCCGTTCCATTAGACAAGTCGCGGAAATAAATAACAATAAGTCATTCTGGACGGAAATGACTGATAAAACCCGGGGAAGTCTCCGGATCCGATAGCGTCGCTAAACTTCAGGAGCGAGGACGGGTTGGGTTTTTTTTTTTTTTTCGTGCTGTTTCTGAAATATATTCACTTCAAAGGGTGTAAAAATACGTTTGGTGCCAGAATAATCATCCGAAAAAGCGCGAAAAAGGCAGCGGCGGTGGCGGCGGCGGCGGCGGCGGCAGCCAAATACGTCGCTGCCTGAACCGGAGTGGAAGAGACGGGAAAGCCAGGTGCTGCTGGGATTCGCACACACATACTAATGTGTCATTAAAAGTCAAGTGCACACACTCGGAGGGGGACGAGTGAGCGAATCAAACACAAAGCGATGTGCTCGTAATTAAACAATCACTGATTTAAACCTGTTTTCCAATCCCAAGTAATTCAAATTAACTGCCGGGTCCGCGGCGCGTCTCGCGCGGGTGGAAACGGTGACATTTTCAGGCACATTTCGGAGCGAGTGTACACCTGGGAGAGGGGGGGGGGGTGCATATATTGCAGATCCATCATCATTACCGCCGCGATGGCCTGAGATGGCTGTCCGTGTTTCATTAAAGCAGATAGCTTTCAATTTCCACCGCCAACTTCCAGCCAGAAAGTGAGCGGCAATCTTTCCAACAAAAAAAAAACAAAAAAAACCCAAACGGCTGCGACTTCCCAGCCACAGCAGGGGCGGACATCTGGCCTTCGGGGGCCCGATGGAGAGAGGGGGGCGGGGGGGGGGGCATCTTGTGGCTCATACAGCTTCTTATTTTAAAGGTAGAAACACTCAGAATGATAGTTTTCATTTTACACATTCAGAATCTCATTATCGTTATGCTCTCCTGATGCATTCTGGGTATCTATTAACTGCACATATATGGCGGGAGAGGGGGGTCTGCTGCCCTCGGCAAGCTCTCACAACAAATGAGACGCATACTCTGATGAACCAGATCATTATGACCACAGACAGGCGAGTAAACTGTTCACGTGTGTCGAAAAATGAGTGACAGGTTGAAAAATCAAGTTCCACGATTCAAAGAATGGATCGTTTCAACCCGCCGTTCACGCGCAGAACGACCACGAACGACGAAACGTCGAGCGACCGACCGTCAGGGAGCTTTTCCAGCTTCACGCCGCAGATCACCGAAAACGGGGACGCGGCCTTGCGGGGGAAGTTTCAGGAAGTTGTCGTCGACCTCAGAAGTTCCCGTTCGTTACGCGAATCAGACGCCAAACAAAAAAGTCTTGGATTGGGGTGACTTTCAAGACAAAGGAAGACAAAGGACACATATCAAACACGGTCGTCCTCCGACGGCGGCGCCGGGTCCCGGCGCCATCTCGCAGGGATCTTCATATCCTACACATTTCCTTTTTCCCAAGCACTCCTCCGGGTCAATATTAGCACAAGGAGCTCCAGCTACTTGATGTACCCCAGTCAAATTTACCAAACACTGTTTGACTCATGCTATTAAATCTGAAGATGAAAGAATCACCAAGGGCAAACAGCTCCCAAGGCTGAACACCGAACACCTCCACTCTCTGCTTTTAACAGTCGGGCACAAATTAAGAATTTAAATGGACCCTGCATGAAGGTGCTTCTGCTGTGAATAACTTCATAAATTAGCTTTAAACCCGGCCGACACTGTGCAAAGTGTAAAGTCCGGCCGCAGTCTCTGATGAGACGGCGTTGATAAGCTTATCTCTGTGATCGCGCGGCAAAATGGCGCAAAATGAGCCCGAGAAAGAGGAATATAATTAAATCAGCGGCTATAAACTCCTGCCGGAGCTGGACTGAAACCTCCACCGCCGTGGTATTTACTTTGAACATATAATTCCAACTCTATTACGGGAGATAGAGGAGGACAAACATAACAGACCAACAGACGAATGGGAGGAGAGCGCGAGGGGGGTGCAGGGTGCAGGTGGGAGAGGAGCAAGGGAGGGGGGAGGCGGGGGGGGGGGGGCAGCGAGAGATAGGCAGAGTTGGGGATGATAAGGAATCACAGATAAAGCCTCGAGGGTGCAGACGTGTTCCAGAGAGGAGTGACCAATCAAGATAGAGTGAAAGAGGGGGGTAAAATTGTGATAAGAGTGATGACAGAGTGTAAAATGACTCAGTCAGCCCTGGCAGTGGCATTGGCGCTGACCTCGCATCCCTCATCCGCCGGCCCGGCCCGCCGAGCGAGCGAGCGAGCGAGCGCCGGGGCCGCGCCGGCCGGGCTTTTTTGGACGCTGAGCGCACCTGCAGATATCTTCCCATTTTTTGGGGGTCTGACGGCACTTAAAAAGCTGGAAAAAGAGTCTCTCCAGACTCGTTCCGGCAAAGTGACGCCGGAGTTTTCCGGCCGACCGGCTTCTGCCGTTTCAAAATTCGAAGTCTCGCACCGGAGCTCGTCTGAAGCGCCGCTCCTTGCGTTCGACACGAACGCGAGGCATCTCCCGCGCCCCCGTTCCGGCGGCTCAGAAGCTCCGTGACCGAAAAGGTTGCTGGTTCAAATCCCGAACGGATTTGGTGACGGATTTCCTCGTTAATCTCGTACAAATCGTTTACAGAGAGGGCGAAAGGGACTCTTCTCACCCTCTAAACACAGAAACGAGCTCGCCTACACTTCAGCTCCTCCTAAGTTCATAAAAGTAATACGTTACTGAGACATTACAGCCCATAACAGCAGCCAAACAGTAATGTGCGGCTTTTTACTGTGTTATTTACAGCAGTGTTCATCAGCCCCCCACTAATGTGTGCGATAAACATCTGTTTGGGTGACGAGAAGCCGCCGCAGCCTTCGATGTCTCGTAGCGGCTTATTTACCGTCTTCAGGCCAACAGGTGCTTAAAGAGACGGCGGCGGCGGCGAAACAACTTTCGCAGCTCGTCTCCGAGACGCGTTTAAGAGACTTCAACGTGTCACCCCCTGAGGCGCCACCGGAGACGACGGCTCGCGCCTCACCCACTCGTTGTTTTATTGCCACGACGTCCGCTCCCGCGTTGTTTTTGCCGCGTGATCGACGCCTGTTTGAAAAGGTTATCGTGCAGAAAATCTGCGCGGTGCCGAGATGACATTCGACTTCAGGGGATCTTTTTTTTCGGGGGGGTCTCTCGGCCCCATCTGACAAGGAGGGGGTTTGACAGCGGCGTCCTGCTGCAGCTCCGGCCGAGACGACGCGCCCGAGAGTCAAGATTTTACCGCCGCGCTGACGGATGTGTCGAAAACCTCCAATAAAACCTTCCTCCTCAGTGCGGATCGCTCCCACTTAAACGCCTGACCCGCTCATAAAGGTCACTCGATATTCTGGGATAAAACAGCCCTCGCTGTACTTTTGAAAAAGAGCTAACCACGCCGCGCTCGTATGTAACCTTCGCTACACGTCGACACTGTTTATTTTCAACAATTTCACTCCGTTTCCCCTCGTCTGGCGAAGAACTCGGAGGATTTCCTGCGGTTTGCAGGAGACTTTTCGCTCGTTTCGTTGCCCTCGCTTGACCACAAGCTTGACACGTTCGCTGGCTGCAATTAGGCCACTCAGCTGTGGGAGGAGCCTTTGTTGTCGAGTGCACAGTATGCGTAAATCAGGCTTGTTAAGCCCCGCCCCCTCATGTTACAGAGATTTGTCTTTTACAGATCATCACTGTGAATTGTTGAAGTTTCTGGGGTTGGGAACGACTGCAAACATGCGTAAACTAACCACATTTGTGTTTAAATTACAAGTACAAACACACAACTGCAAGTATTTCTCCATTATTTGTGGCATCTTAGTTCAAAGTTGTGTGTTTGACCCGTCCCTCCGCCCCAACCCCCTCCACGCGCTAATTAGCGGGCTAATTCAAGCCTCCTCTCTTTATTACATCACCTTTGTTTTTTTCCCTTTATAATTACCATGGCAACCGCAGTTATATTTTCGGGACGCGCGGGTTGTTTTTGCGGCTCCGCCTCGCTGCGAGGATGTTTCTCTTCACATGACGATGACCTGCGTTTATAATTAGCAGTCTGTCGTGGGTTTTTTTTCCCCCCCCATACAGTATAAAGTACGGATGTTAATTGGATCTGTGCGTTTTAGAGGCCGCTTAAGCGAGCGAATCGCGCCGTTTCGAGCTCGCCTCGCTCGCGTTCCTCCGGCGTCTACGTACGGAGAGACGCGGCGCGCTTCCTACCTGCATCATACATTTTCATAAGCGGCGCATGCACGGGCATATTTTGTTTTCTGAATAGTTGACAGTTGCAAAGTGCGCACATATTGACAGTGATTAGAATCCATGAGGGCTCGACGCCGATGAATATTCAGCAGCACCTGTCTGCAGCTGGAGCCCAACAATGCGCGGTTGGAGGCGCCGAGACCGAGTCCTGCTTCAGTCTATAAAACCAGGACGGCGAGCGCGAGGCGGGTTCGCGCCGTGCGCCGACGCGGCTCCACGCTTCACGCCCGCTCCTCGTATAAAGCGAGTGTTTTTATTGCTTTTATTCGCAAAGCACCTCAAGTTCTGCTATTTTTACACCACTTTTTTTTGTTAATTAGCCTGAAAATATCCCTTTCAAAGCTCTTCCTCTCTTTCTTTATGAATAAACCGCGCTCACCGATGCCGCCTCGTTTAGTTGCCCCGACAACTGACGAAGCAGCGAAGTGAGGTTGTTTTTTTTTCCCCCTCCCTTTCCTCTTGAATTTCATATTCAGAGCTCCTGTTGCAGGAACGAAAATACACCGTGTGTGTTTAACAAGGCCGCGGCGAGGAGACGAGCAGACTCGATATCACGCAACAACTTCGGGTTCACAATTCACAACTCATCTGCTTATCCCACAATAAATGAATGCATGGTTGTCATGTTTTTGATCATTTCCCGTCTCATTAGTGGCTAAAAATACATTCAACGGCGTAAATAGCTGAAACGGTTTTAGTTCAGAATCAGTCTCATTAAAGCTGATTTGTTTTATGAACTTTTAATGATTTGTTGACATTTACCGGTCTTTCCTGTCTTTCTAGAGTCACATTTATGAAAAACATGTCGTTTTAAGTCAAAGTTTGTCCATTTTCTGTTGTTAAAGTTGCAAGTTTTGTGATTGTAATCGATCAAATTGTATCCCAACTTCAAATATCCTTTCTGGGGAACAATATGAGGCTTTGCGAGGAGTCGCAACCTCCCCGCGTTCCTCATCCGCACGAGGATGTTTTGTGCAGATTTCTGCCGGCTAGTTCGAAATGAGGAGCTGAGCCCTCACAGTGGAGTGTCGGGCTGCTCCTGTGCTAATGCTGGCAGGCCTGGAATGAGATTTCGTACAATTACAGAGCGCGCCGACGACGGAATAAAACAGCTGACCTAGAAGAAGCAGACAAGAAAGCCAAAATATTTGTTATTCCTGACACCAATCTGTCCAAAAAAAAAGCCCTCCGCTGACGCCCCACCTGCTGTGCGTCTCCTCCACCTTTGGTGCGGCGCAGCTTTACAATGAGTCACCTAATACCAAAAAATGGGAACGAGGCAAAGATGGTGGTTGCGCGGCGAAAAAGAAAAAAAAAGAAACGACAGCCTCGTCGCTGCGGCGGAGAGCCGAAAAAAACATCAGACGGGGGTGAAAATTCGCCTCTTAAACAGACCAAAAAAAGCCTCATGTGTCGGAATATTCCGGGCTGCAGAGACGGTGAGGTCCTCCATCATTACAGCAGTTTAATTTTATTTTAGTTGACTCATGTACAGTGATATAACCCGGTAAATATAGATCCATGTTTTGGATGGCTGCCTGACAAAGCCAGCTGGTTCGGTTTAAGTGTGTGATGCTTTCCTCTGGCACACAAAGCGAAAATAGGTGGGCGGGAGGCAGCGAGGCAGTTTCAGGGTCTGGAGCTGATATCATTGTTTGTGCAATTTAACCGATACAATCGGCGATAATATCTGATCCACACCACACTAAGGGGGGGGGGGGGGGAAGGGGGGGGGCGCATTATCAACTGCGCTGCACCATCGCTTAGAAATATTTAATTTTCCCAAAGCGCTCGTTGGCTAATTTGGGAATTTGCGGGACGCGTCCAAACCAGCTTATCAGGAGCGCGTTTAATTTAGCCCTTAGCCGCTATCGCCCGTCAAAAACGCAGCGTTTTTGTGTGAAGTGAACGGCGTTATAGATAGGAACTGTAACTATGGAGACAATAATGAGGTCACTGTGCTATTTTAGCTGGGTTTACTTGGAGATCATTACTGACATCAGCACACTTTCAGCTCAAGTTTGTGGAAGTTCACCGAGACGGAGCCTCGGCGAGGAGAACTTGTCACACGCACGCGCGTGCGCGCGCGCGTTAAGCCGCGAAGCTGCCGGCTCTAACCTTGAGTGATCTCACACGGAGCTCATTAGTCACTGCAAACAGTTCAATCCTATTATGAGTCAAAAAAAAAACTAATGTCAAAATATCCTTTTTCCCCATCAACAGTAATTATGTTTTGTTTGGCCTTCAATCGCAGCGCAAATTCGCACGTTCGCCATCCGAATCCACCGCCGGATACACGCCCACACCTGCTCGCACGCGCGCGAATTGCGTAACGCACACGAGTGAAGCGTCGCAGGCCCACAGAAAAGCATAAGCAGCGTTCGCATCACGTGCACGAACCCATTACAGACACACAGATTGACGTACACTCGGCAGTGAGTATGCAAACAAATGAGCAATTTTCCATCCATTTTCCCTCTTCAACTTTGGCGAGCGAGCGTCGCCCGCACACACCTCTCCGCGACCCTTCCCGCCGCCGCGTACGCCTCACAAACAGCCGGCTGTTGTCGCATCACACGGCGAGGAAATGACAGACGCGCCAATCGCCCCGCTTGTCACGCAGGTCGTCCGACTTCGGGAGGAGGAAGGAGAACACTGCCATTACCCGATGCTAACTACGCCAGCTAATCTCCGCCTTTCGTTTGCCACGTATTCACCTTAAACCTGCAATCTGTTAAAATAACAGACAATTTGGCGGCGGAGATCGTTCTCGTCGGGATTGGGGGGGGGGGGGATGACAGGATGTGTCATTTGTTCAAACGCCTAAAATGACCCCCGTTTGCGTTTAGCCGCCAGGAGCCCGGCGAGGACACGCAGATGAGATGAGAGACGCCGCTCAGGAGTTCGGTGACGCCAGGAGTGACGCCACGTCTGGGCGAGCGGCGGCGTTCGACCTCGAAGACCACCAACAAGGAGGTGAACGTTCGCGGGCTCAAACGTGGACCGGAAAAGGGTCCAAAGCCGAGCATTAACAAAGTGTCGCTGACAACGCCGCGACGTCACCGACAGCCGGTCTCAGCGTGGCGCCGACCGAAACCTCGGCGCAAATATTTGGCCGCAAAATCGTTTGGGCCAAACACATTTTGTTAAATGTCTAATTTAATGTGATATGCTCAGACTCCGGCGCTCCTGAACGCACCGCTGCTGCCCTTTAATGTTCATCGTTCAGGTATATTTCAACGTTCTGGGTGAGGAACTGAGAAAATGAAAAATCCACGACTGTGAATGAAAATCAGGTTCGAATTACAGCGTTTTTTTTCAGCGCCGCGTTTTTAACAGCTCATTGTCTGCTTTAATTACCGCGGGAGGCTACAGCACATGATCGGCAGCTTATTTGTGTTTTCCTCCATTATTTCTTGACCTTTTTGTAAGATAACATTCTCTGATCTGCTCCCAGAAGGAGCCACTTTACTGGAGACTGTTTTTTTTTTTAGGGGGGGGGGGGCATTGTTGCAGAAAACACAGCTCATGCATTTTAATTAAAAACCAATCCCAAACTTTTTTAACACATCCAGGTATTTCAGGGTGAAACTCAAGTGTGGGAAGGATCCCGGCAATCTGCTGCCAATAACACCGGCGCGCGACTGAAATGATGGTAATATTTAATATACTGAAGTCTTATCGGCGGCACTACAACGTGATTTAGCACAATTTGGGAATTCATTGGTTCTATTGAGTGCAATAGTATCCATCTGCAGAGCAAGCAGCACGTACAAAACACCGCATGGAAATTAGCTTTTAATGAGTTGCTTTTGCAATTTAGCCGTTAATCAACACGATGCGGCAAATGAAGGAAAACAAATATGATATTAAATTGGATATTTGGAACCTGACGACTCTGCACCGTCAACAGTTTAGCACCGGCGGCGGAGAAAAGACCAGCGAGTCTTTCCAGGAGGGGCCCCGACACGCCGAACGGCGATTCGGGCAGTCAATCAATCAATAAAACTTTATTTAGACAGCGCCGGCGACAGAGGTCAATAGATTTTCAAGGGCGTCGCCGTTGATTGAAAAGGTGAGACAAAACGAGCGAGGAACAGAAAAAAACGGGGGAAAGGTCGAAGGCAGCGATTCTCAACGCGGGGACCGGGACCCCTCGAAGGCGCGGCGGCGATGAAGACGCAGATGAGCGCGCTCAGATCGCACGCGAGCCGCCCACACGAGACGCAGCGGCGAAGCGGGCGCCTTCAACTCTGACTCGCCGCTCATTATTCCGCCGATATCTGCACGCTTCGTTCACGCGGGCTCACCTTGACTGTTGCTCTTCGTTACGTAAACGCGACGCCTCTGCTTCCATGGCGAGTTATCAAGCCTCAGCAGGTGCTCCGACAGGCTCACATGGACCCGTCCTTGAAGCCGCGCTCCTTTCATCCGCAGTCGATGGCTTGAATAAGCCCTGCAAACCCACACACACACACACACAAAAATCGTCAGTTTTTCAGTTTGTTTCACCGTGAACCTTCTTTATTTGCGTCCTCAAATTAACTGTGCGACTGTTTTTGTCAATCACAATCGGCAGGTATGGTGGCCCAGAAGGGTCAAAAGACACAATGTCAGTACAAAACCACAAGAAGCCACAACAAAAGCAAGAACATAAGTAGAAAAACAAACACAAAAGATGCAACACAAATGCAAAAGCAACAATTCTCGAAGGGAGACGACATGAATACAAAGGACACAACAGACTTCTATACAACTTAGACAGACTTTCGCACTGTCGTGACCCTTCTTGGCCTCCGTAGTTTGGCCATAAATCGGCACGATGTTGAGGGAAGGTTTTTTTTGTGCGTTCTTCATAAACTCGGAGATTTTATGCAGCGCAGCGTTCGCTAAATGATTCGTAGAACTGGAGGAAAACACAAAGTAATTATGAGCAGGAAGGCGACACAACCCTCCTCCATCTGGGCCAGACTGTGGCACGCACACACACACACACACACACAAAAAACCAACAAGTTGACAGTTGTACACTTAACAGTTTGCACACATTCGCCGAGCATCTGAGTGAACGTTGTGTGTCCCCCCCCCCCCCCCCCTCGCACCTCCCCCCGTGTCTCGGCTCTGTCCTTAACCATTTGTACTCTGGTAATGACTCCAACATGCTGTGTTCACTAGATCGAGGAGGAAGCGACGATGGGGGAGAGGTAAGAGAGAGGCGGCTTATCGTACAGTTAAGCTGCAGCTGCAGTTTCCATAACAACTACCTGCAAAAAGCCGACTCGCTCCACCGTCATTAGAATAACGTTTTTTACTCCTCAAATAAGCATTAGCAGGATCTACATGAGCAATGAGATGGGAGTGACAAGCAGAGGGGAAAAAAAGGGAGTCAGCGTCCGTTAGAGGTGTCATGTGACAGCGAGGCAATTTATCCACAGGCATCCACAGGCCTGATCAGCCAGAACATTACGACCACGTTCTGGGAACACTTGGCATGAGGAAAAGCTGCTGCGTGAGCCGGTGCCGTGCAGCGACGGCGTGACTGACGGCTTCTTACGGCTGGAAAACGAACCCGACAGGAAGTAGGAAGAGAGACGAGTTGAGGGCTGGTGGGAGACGGAACCACGATAACCAGTTTGAGGTGCTGACTCTGCCTCCACAAAACTCAATTTGTGGCATGCGCAGGACAAAGCGCGCCGCTTTCAGAGGGTGAAAAGATCGGCGGCGAAACCTCCGAGCCTCCGAGGGAGGACCTGCGGGCGGTCATAATGTTATGGCCGGCCGGGCTCGCGGCGAAATAGAAAAGCATCCCGAGCACGGCTCGGGGCTTCAGAGGCAGGTCCTTGATCGTAACCTCTCCTTTTTCTCCTCCCAGCAGGAACTCCGGCGAGCGACTGAAGGGGGGGAGGGGGGCGGGGGGGAGCGCGTCGCCGCCGCTCAGCCTCCCCTCTGATCACCGCTTCACACTATCAACTTGAAAAGAGGATAATCAAGAGTTTAAAGAAAAAGTAAAGGGAGAGGGAGCACATTAAGTGGCGGCTGGTCCGGGGTATCATTTAAAATCAGCGCTGATGGCTTCATCGCTGCCAGGGCTGTGCGGGCTGTAACCTTGAGCGAGGGCTGGCGGGGCCCCGGTGACCAGGCAGGGGATTGTGGGTGGGTGTGTGTGTGTGTGTGTGGAAGGGGGGGGGGGGCTTTGGCTCTTTTTGCATTCACATTCTGCTCAGCAGGCACCCGGGGGCTATAACCCTGAGAATCCGTATTAGGTGAGCCAAAGTCACCATTAATATAGAGCACTGGGCCATACTATAACCTTACACTTCACATCTCTGGGGTGTCCTGAACTGAGAAAAAATGGTACTTTCGAACAATCACTGGGGAGGACTTTCAAAAGTGACCTCTTACCAAAGTCAATCCGTTTGCTTTTCTCTCCCTCCCTCGATTTTTTTTATTCATTTTTATCTGTGTTTGCCGCGCCTGCTCCATCTCTCCATCTCTGTCTGGCTTTGCGCGGCGGTGGCGGCGGCGGCGGCGCTGGTGACTCTGGCACGGCCGGTCACGTTAAGAGAGCCCCGTTCCTCCTTCACTGGATGCAATTACAGATTAGGGGTAAAAACACAGGTTGAGGCCATGCTGGCGAACACATCTCCAACTCCTCCAGCCTCCAGCGTGAAGAGGACCCAAAATAACACTGAGTCACCCAACGGCTGCGTTTCCCGGCAAACCGGCGGAAGAAGATAAACTGCTGAGGCTACATGCAGCCTTAAAACCCATAAAAAAAAAGTCGCATTTCAGAAGCAGCTTGTTCGCACCGTGTTTATGAATGACTCATCACTCATAACATGTGGAAACAGGCAGGCAAACAAATCCCTGCCATCGCTGCAGAATCTGACCTTTTTAAAGGTTATTTAATTTTCCGTTTCTCTACAGAAACTCCTGCACCTTTTTGGGGAAGAAATAAAAAAAAAAAACTCAGTTCAAAGTCAAAACGTGTTGGGTTTTTTTTTTTTTTTAAAAAAAGCCTGAAAGTATAAAATGTTTTCGCATCCTTGCAGACTTTAACCAAAATGCAACGTTCGAACTTGACATCCTGACACTCTTGGACGAACAAAGTGTGATTCCTCGCTGAATAAACTCCGAAAACAGCGTTACTAACTATGAAACAAACAAAGTTACTGCAGAGTTCTGAGTGTGCAAACATCAGTGGAACTGTGTTGAAAAATGAAGACGCGAACTGGCTCGGCCTTTACTGGAGACACGCGCAAAATGCTGAAATCTGAAAATTAGGCGCATTTTGTTGCAAAAAGTGGCCCGTCTCAGTTCATTCGTTGCTAATATGCGTCTCAAGAATGTGAAAATCCAAACTAAAAATTATTTTTGTCGTATTTGAACTGTCTGCGTTCGTAAGGGTGCCTCAAAGGACAAAAGGCCGTTGACAGCGTCACGTTGAGATGAAGTCATCGTGCCGCAATCCCTCGAAACGCCAACTGAAGGAGAGCTTCGTGACAAAGCGTTCCTCTTGTGCCGCTTTTCTCTGCATCTCCTTATTTCAGGATTACATCCACCTAATCTGAAGCGAACACACTTTCCAGCGTGGACAGTTTGCTGAAATATTGTCACATTTGGCCTGGGAGACGACTACATTGAAGGGAAACAATCACTTTGTGACAGTACATAGATTCCTCTGGTGTGTTTACATGGAGAGAATAAACATAAAGCATATGATGGTCGGCCCTGGGCAGGAATGAATACATGAATAAATGAATAAATAAGCAGCGCTGCTCTGTGCTGATGTGATATATTGCGAATTCTGTTTTTAATACAACCAAAGGAAATACCTGGTGTGGGGTTGTTTGCGCCGGGCGTGAAAAACAGAGCGCCTCTTTGTTCTTTTTCGTCCCGCGGATGATTAATATTTGAGTAATTGAGTGGCTTCTTCAAACGCTGCGTACAAACACACACGCGACCAAAACAAATCAACAATCCTGCACACAAAGCCGAATGTTTCACTGTGCAGGTTTTTTTTAATCAAACTCGTGTCGTTGCGAGCGCTTTTGAGCCGCATTAAACAGACGAGCTCAGCAAACACCTGTCAACGGTAAAAACCTCCTGGAAGAACCGTTTTCTCCGCCGCGGAGCCGTTTCATTAGTCTGCGGCGACGCTCCGGCGTGGAGACCCATTCAAGACCCGGCTCATTGCTTTCAGGGCTTTTAATGGTCAGAGCTCGTTTCACACCGCGTGGCACTCGTGTCTTTTAGATCCCACAACAAATCTCTCTTTTATGTTCCCCGCGACTGGAGCTAACGAGTGACGGCGCCTTGGCAGCTGCCGCTTCACAACCTGTGGAAGCCACCAGCCGCCATCAGGCATGTTTTTCCCCGCCATCTCGTCTCGGAGACGCGTTCCCATCCGCTGTCCGCTCTGACACACTAATCTCTGGATGAGCTGGCACGTACTCGGCTCCTGTGATTCCAACGGGATTATACTCAGATATGCACAGTAAAATCTGTAAAATATGTAAACAAGACATTACTGTAAACACTGAAGGATTATGGGGGAATGTAGAGCGTCTACTGACAGAAACTGGGCTGTTTTGTCTAGAGTATTTCACCGAAACTGGCCCAGGATCCTGGGAAATGTGCTACTAATGCTAACGAATCTGAGGTAGAGTATGTAGCCGAGGATCAGGGGAAAGTAGCATTACTACAGCGAACAATTTTACCAAAACACAGACAGTACATGAATGAAAAACTGCAAGGTGATTAGTAAATTTAGAAGTAATCCGGATGCTAGGAACCAAATTGTATGCAAAATACGCAGGAATGTAGTACAGAGACACAGCTGTACTGTAATTTATACATTTGTGTCTGGTTGCTACTATATTTTCAACTACACAGTGTTTGTGTCATCTCCTGCAAGTTGCTTCAAAAACCACAGTCTCCACTATTTTCAGTCCACTTGTTCAGACCAGAAATGAGCAAACAAAAGTGAGGAGAGTGTGACGCATCAGCATTAACATCCCTGACCTCCAATCAGATCCATATTAGGTGACAACGAGAACTTCTGTACCAACAACCTCCATCTGCATCGCAAACTGCAAACAGTGTAATTGTGGTACAATGTGTAGACGAAGGCGGTGATAACAAGACTGTCCTTAAATGGTTTGGTGTCCTCAAATTGCCGCGCACAGTGATAGAGTGTGTGTGAGTGTGTGTGTGTGTGTGTGTGTGTGTGTGTGTGTGTGTGTGTGTGGCAACTTAACAGTCCAGCCTCAGTGTGGGTGTGTGCATGTTCTCTGCTGTGCATGCGAAAGTCCAAAGTGTTTTGCTGATTACAAAGAAACACCACAGAAACATTGTTTATGTTGTGATAAGAGGCGCAAAGTTATTTTGGGGTCATTATGAGACGACAACGCTATAAATTAGATAATGGCCGTCCGCCGCCGCCGCCGCCGGGCTAATTAATGAGAAACACGGCGGTTTATCGGAGAGACAAATCAAAGTGATGAACATTGATTTTTCTGCAGGTATATTTAGTACGAGGCGACGCGGCGGAGCAGCGATCGGAGGCGAGGCCTCACAGGCAGAGGATCGCGAAGGGACCGATACTCGAGCTCCAGCGGTCCCGTCGTCGAGCTGCCGTCACTCGCGTGCGCACCAGGTCGCTTCTTTGGGCAGATTAACGCTCAATAACTAGTGCTGAGTACTAACAATACACCATGAAATACACCGACAAGCTGTCGGCACAATCAAACTTCTGTCAAGACATTGTGGCTTTTCGAACACTAAGTCTAATTTGCCAATTCCACAGTCCTCTGGAAATAGACCAACACACACACACACACACACACACACACACACACACACACACACACACACACACACAGTCTACAAGCTTTCATTAAAGGTGAGGCTGCCTTTGGCGCCTGTTGCCCTGATTTGATCCCGAGTTCAATTTGATTTCTGTCTTGCTGTCATTGGTTTAACACTGACCAGTCTGTTGGGGGAGCGCAATGAAGTTAGTAATTCATCTCAGAAAAGGGCAGTGTCAGAGCCAGCCACTCGCTAAATATAATGTGCAGCCGGCAATTCATGGGATCTGGAAACCAGGCTCACCCCCGACCTCTGGCCTTTCTGAAATGAGTAACCTTTGCCAGGTGACCCGTTTGAATCCCCGCACCACGCCGGCTGAAATGTGTCTAGAGTGTATAAGCGGGGAAAGCTCTGCCGTCCTTTCAAATCCATTAGCTCCAACTGTCATGGAGCCCTGCAGCAGGAGCGCCGCATGCTTGGCTT
Organism: Malacoctenus gilli; assembly: GCA_032164315.1. NCBI lineage: Eukaryota > Metazoa > Chordata > Actinopteri > Blenniiformes > Labrisomidae > Malacoctenus > Malacoctenus gilli. Next base: position 14,346 of record JASSRZ010008336.1, on the reverse strand, counting down.
TCTGAGGAAACCTTTCCAGCAATAATGTGAGTTCAGAGAGGAGTTTTTCTTTTTTTAAAATGGAAAGGGTTTTTTTTTTTTCTCTTTTTTGGAAACATATTTTAAAAAGGAGCCAGCGGAGGGGGACGGGACCGCCGACCGGCGCGAGCGAGGGGTCAAAGAATCCGTCCAAATCGGCCAAAACAGGAGTCTGATTAAACCCTCCTCTTCCTCCGGCGCTATGAGGCCACCGCACACCCGCAGGGGCCGAAGGGGGGTGAGGAAGGGGGGAGGGGGGGGGCGAGGGCTGGAGGAGTTTGGAGAGGGATGGTGGAGGGGGGGTTAGGCTTGATTATAATGATTGGCACTTGTGAAAGAGGGCTTGGGCAAGTGCACGGACCATATCAGAGAGGATCAGCTGGGGCACAGTGTGACCTGACTGTTATTAGGTGCCAAAATGAAACGGCCGCTCTATAGCCCCCTTCAAGAAATCATTTAACCAGTCACAGCCGAGTGAAATACACGCACGCATGGACACACTCACAAAAAGTCCGACAAACACACACATTGTGCGGCAAATGCCAAAGGTTGGTCGGCTTGCACACATGCACAATGCTTTGAAATGGAGCGGCGTGCAGAGAAGCCGCTCTCGCTTCCCGCACTGAAAGGTTGTTAAAAAGGGAGCGAGTCCTCGGCTGCGGTGAAGTATGTTGGTGCTCAGGTGCCGTTTTCTTAATTTTCAAAGGGATAACCACTGAAAATTGGCACAGAAACTTCACCAAAATTCACCAAAATGAAGTATTATGACATCCTGATGTGACTGTCGGCCAAAAATAAAAGGTTTGCCACGAATAAAACAGTATATTTGGAACATCTGCAGCTAAAAACCAACACTGATGGCACAAACTACATTTTAGTTCCTTTGGAAAATGCGTTATGACAAAACACACGATGCCTTCAAATAAATCGTAATTTAACTCAACTTTTATTGTCACTCAAAAGGAACAAACGCAACATTTAACGTCACTATTTACTCAGTCAATTCCTCATTTATCAGTCTTTGCAGTGACGTTTTTGTTGATGTCACAAAGAAATTTGCGGTTAGGTTGTTGTCAAGGAGACGCGCTCATGACGCATCACGTGACGTGAAAACTGGCCAATCACAGCTTCGTTGCCCAAATAAGGGGATGAAACGCGCCTAGCGGCTAAAGCGGGAAGTGTCAGTCCCCGTTATTTTGGCAAAATACTTGTTAGCCGACAGAAATACGTTAAAGTTCTTGCATTTCACACACAAAAACATGTTTACAACCTGTACTCTTTCCAAAACTGGTATTTTGAAGCTCGCTCACCTCCTCGCGAGACCTCCTTGGAACTGCTCCGGACTCCCTTTTCCTCCACTCACGAAGCCCTTTTTTGGTAGCATTAGCATTGCAGCAACAGTCTCCGTGCTAGTCCGCTTCTTGCTGGAGGTGCCAAATAATCCGGTTCAGATAATACTCCTCCATCACGGCGCATTTTCTCATGGCAGACGAAACAACTGTCGTCCAAATCCTGAACCGAACCGCTCCGCTCCACCTTCGTTCAGGCCGCTGTGAACTCGAGCGTCGATCGGTCTTGCTGCACCTGTGGCGGTTGTGATGCGTTCAGGGATCAAACAAGAGAATCGGCCACGCCACAAACTTAACCCTGGTTGCCAGTTTGGCGACTTTCTCACCAAATCTGGCAACTTTCTGAACCCTCTTTGCCAGTTGTTGGTTGTTTTTTTTTGGTCGAGCGACTTCTGGTGATTTTGAGACGCATGCGTAGTCAGTCCACAATCATGGCAAGACAAGTACAGCAACAGCATTTGGACAAAACATAAGAGTTCAAAGTCAAATGAGATGAGATCAAGACCAGGTTTCCTAGATTTTTATTGTTTTATCTGCATTTGGTTGAATTTATTCACAATTTAATGCAGAAATCACGTTGAAGGAGCTTTACGGCAAGAACGAAGCCAAAGAACCTCGAGAGTTACAGTGTGTCGGACCTATAATTGGAGGACGTTCTCCAGCTGTGGTGGATAAAGCAACCAGATCTCCAGGAGATATTTCACCTGGCGAAATAAAAGAAATGTAATGTTCCTGGATTCTCGGTGGGGAAGAACCTGCTGTGGAAAAACTGCCTCGCTTCCCTCTCCTCGATACCCAGCAAAGAAGTTTTAAACAAATCACCAAGATTTAATGAAAATCCACTTCCTCCCGCTGCACTCTCTTCCTCAGCCAATCAAGAAAATCTAACACCAATATGGTCGGAGTCCAACACGGCGCATATGCTTTATCCACTAGAGTAAAGAATAAATTTGCAAGCACTTGTATCGCCACGAGGAAGTCTGGCACCACTTTTATGAAGTTGTTTTGTGCTCCTTGGACTCGTGTCCTCCGGCTCAGGAAGTGGGAGGAGCCAGAACACGTTCGGAAGAGCAGAGCGTCGCCCGATGCGTCCCGTCCGTCACGCAAGCCGCTCACGGTTTGGTTGAGAACAAATATTTCCTGCCGCCGCCGCCGCTGCTCATCCGCCGTGTCCCCGCTACCGTTCCCTCATTTGTCGTGCCTCCGCGTCGGGCGAGCCGGCGGCGGCCCCCAGAGGGAGCGCGGCGCTCACGGCTTCCTCTGTTGTGTCTCGGCAGTCCTCTGCCCTTTGCACAAACATATCGATCACTTCCACCTCTCCCCCTCGTCACCTTTTCTGTCCTGCGCTAAAAATACATTTTCACAAGCGATTCGACGGCGAACCCGCCTTCGATACGCTCTCCTTCATCCTTTGACCCGCCGCTCCACCGCCTCCCCCACCCCCCTCCCCCCTCTAATCCTCTCCATATTTCTGTCTAAAGTGCTTGTTTCACCAGAGTCCCTCTTGTGACCCACTCAAGGCTCTGCAACCTTAAGATGTCATTGTTGGGAGGCTCTCCTGTGCATTCCTCGGCAGGCTTCCTCGGCGCGCACGTGCAGCCTTAAAATAAATGCTGATTGCTGTGTTATTAGGTTCCTTTAGCTCATAAAAACATGACAGCCCCTCCATGTTTACACAGCCGGCCACTTTACGGGGGTCAATAAAAGGAAATTGCTGCTCAGCGAAGGAGGTGGGAGTGTGACTCAAGACATACAGCTCACGCTGCGACCTCGTACACAAAACAATCCCATTAAAAAATAAATAAACAAAGTCTTGTAAACACAGCGCGGCGCCACAAAACCACCGAAAACGAGGCGGTCTGAACGGCACGCTGTGAAGCTACGAAAACAGAGAAGACTGATCAGGTGAGAACTGAGACTGAGCCTTTGATTGTTGTTTAGTTTGCTTAACTATGAGTCCTGATCTAACGGGACGCCCCTGCTAATGCTCCGCACAGCGAGTCCTTGTGAAAGCAGAGGCTCCGTCAGCTTCTTCAGTCTTATGTTAAAAAAAAAAAATAAAAAATCCGCGTCTCAACTCTGCTCTCGTTCACCCCAAGTGATGAAATCTCACCTGTGATCCTCTTATCTCTTTGACAGGACCAACAATAACAAGGTCGCCGCAAAGACGCTGCTTTTACTCTTGAAATAACAAGTTTGGGTTCTGAAGCAGCGGCACTAATGTTCGCACCGGCGGGCCGCGCGCATCCCCTTGGAGGGCACCGGGGGTGGGGGGGTTGGGGGGGGTGGAGCGGGGTCTATTTGCAGAAGGCTTTGGGGAAGGTCGCGGCTCAGAGGCCCCACCGGCTGAAGTGTCTCAATCAAAGCGGCGCAGAGGCGGGGTCGCCTGATGGCCACCGCCGTCTGTTCCAGAGGGTACTTAACCCGGGATGAGTAGCTAATGGAGGGAGTCATCCAGAACAGATTCACCTAACTGATTTAAATAGGCGTCCACTCACGGATGCACGGATAAGCATGGCGCTGCCGAGTGCCGCCAAGCCAAAGGTGCCATTAAGAGGACAACACAACACTCGGCAGCGTCCGCGGGAGCTCTTTCGGTCGTTTACGCAAAAAAATACTTTAAAGGACGATTTTTTTTTCTTTTCTTTTCTCCAAAGTCCGAACTTCAGCGAAGTGCGGATCCGGAGAAATTTGACGAGTTGCACGTTGGAGCCGTAGCTCGATGCTAATTCAACTGACGATAGCTGACGTAAGACGGTTGGAAAAACATGCGGTAAAAAACTCGCCGACATATTAAATGTGATCGCGCTGTAACGAAAAGCGAGCGGTGATAATAATAAGCTCTGATGGGGCCCTCTTATGGCCCATCGATTTCCAATAGCTGAGATCATAGAAGCTGGGGGGGTAATTACACTGTGCAAGCAGAGGTCGTCCTGAGCAAATATCATTATCATCAGATTAGAATGAAAGGCTGGCGCAGGGTCGTGCACGCCGGGTGGGGGGGCCGAGGGGGCCGAGGTGGGGGGGAGGGGGTTGAAGGAGACCCAGAGGAGACGCTCCTCCTCACGCGCATTTCTGACCCTTCAGCTGTTTCAACGCGCCCCCCCCCCTCCGTGCCCTCCGTAGTCACCTCCACGGGTCAGCCCTATATCACATTGACACCAACAAAGAAGAGGGGGGGGGGGGTATCGGGCCACTGAGGCACGACCATTCATCAGCGAGAGACGAGGCGTATGATGGGAGTGATACCTGCGAGAAACAAACAGATAAACAAGGGGGGGGGGGGCGACACTTTGTGCTGATACGGGACGCCGGGCGCTCTGCTGGACCCTGATAGTGAAGGCCTTCCAAACAGGGACAACACGTTGCCATGACAACGATTGACAGCGAGTTACTTCAGTGACGGCGTTCGCTCGGGGACTTCAGCTTGTTGCAGAGCTGCTGTCTCGCCCTGAGCATTCACACGCCTCCGAGTTACTCTTTCAACCAACTCCTGTTGACTGGACAAGGAACATCTTCCCAGTCAGTTAGCATCAGCAGACAACCCGTCTTTGGCGGTTGTTGACATGCTGTGATGAGCGTTTGCGTTGACACTATTTGTGAATGCACAACTTTCTAAGAATCAGATGCTATTAGGAGTCAACTGGGCAGTTTAACTTCAGCATTAGCATTATGTGTAGCTATGGTCTCAACAGGTATTTTCAAAAATGACTTTTAACGGGTGAGAGAAGAACGTTCAGCTCAGTTCTTTTAACACTTAAGAACTTAATCAATACCCTCCTACATCAGCATTAACATTGTGAAGATCTATTATTGTATTAGTCTCAAACATGCACAGCTCTCCTCACAGCATCATAAAGTTATCTAGGTAAGATTAGCTTTAGATTGACAAAAGTAGATGTGATTAGCATTAGCAGTCAGTAAGGATAGCTTCCCTGTGCTAACGCTGTCTGCTTCTGTTGATCATTTCTTTCTGCTGTTTGGTCCACTTGTTTTCTCTACTCTCAGCATCAGCACACTCAGAGTAGATGTGACTAGCATTAGCAGTCAGTAAGGATAGCTTCCCTGTGCTAATGCTGTCCATTTCTGTTGATCATTTCTTTCTGCCGTTTGGTCCACTTGTTTTCTCTACTCTCAGCATCAGCACCCTCAGAGTAGATGTGATTAGCATTAGCAGTCAGTAAGGATAGCTTCCTTGTGCTAACCCTGTCTGCTTGTATTGATCATTTCTTTCTGCCGTTTGGTCCACTTGTTTTCTCTACTCTCAGCATCAGCACCCTCAGAGTAGCTGTGATGAGCATTAGCAGTTTAAACAGCAGGCCGTCTGTGCGGACGTTGGCGGTTTATCTCGGCTGTTTCCAGCTTTGGGGCCTGACGGAGTGCAGGTGTGGAGGCCAGAAGTCCCTGAACGTAGCGCGGAAAGATTAAATGCAAATAAATGCAGTTTTCTTCCTCCCGCGGAACCAAAAAAGCAATTTTATCCCACGACTCCTCACTCTCTTAAAGTAATATTTCCCTGTTTGTTGTTGAGGACATCAGTTATTCCGGCGTTTTTTATGAATAACACAACAACTGCATGGAAAATAAAGGAGAAACTGGCGGTGCATGGCTAGTTTTGATTGTAACTGTCAGACTTTGACCCTATCAAGCAAAAAAAAGGCGAAAAAACAGGCGGCATAAAAATGCACATTTCCAACGATGCGTGCATTAAGGAGCAGAATCCTCGCGCGTCTCGCCTTCCCAGACGTCACGCGTGATTCAAGTGAGGAAACAGTTGAAGCGTTGGCGGATTATTAGGTTGCCAGCGAAGCCCCCCCTCCCCCCCTCCCCCCCCCCAGCAGAGAGAGACCCCCCAGCCTGAATGCGAAAGGAGGCGCTGCCGGGGAGCCCGTCGAGAGGCAGCGAGTGGCACTCTGACGAGCCGGTGACGTCTCTATCGGCGGCGCTCAGCGTGGGAGCTGGCCCGGGCCACCTGCATTAACATAAACAAGGCGTGCTGCTGGGGTCCGCCTGTCAGGCGCTGTCACCGGCGAGGACAGAGGAGAGGCGCCGCGGCATTAACCTCCGGGCTTATCGCGCTCTCGGCGCGTCTCTCACAAAAAAAAGTGGGGATTAGCGCGCAGTCAGGAATTGCTTTTGGGTTCTTGTCACCGGCGCGCGATTACTGAACTCCTTCTTGGGCGCTCGCACGCCATTATCCTCGTCTTCCTCTCTCCACCTTCCCAAAGGCGGAGGGGAATCCCTGGGGCTTTAAAAATGGCAACCGCTGGGATCTGAGGCCCTTTGATTCCGGGTGTCACCTTTGGTGATAGGTTGTCACGGCAGTCAGTCGCTCCTTTGTGCCAGCCAATTAAATGTTCCTGTGACAGTTTCTATGAATCGTTAGGAAATTAAATCCACAATCAGGCTTCTGTGTGATGCTCGCACAACTCCGCGGCACTCTGGTGCCGAGCGAACACGAGGTGCTACATGAAATATATCCAAATATAATTAGGTCCAATCCAAAATGCAATGAACCCAAACAGACCCGGGGAGAGGAATAACAGCGAGGCCTCCTGATGCTCCGCAAATTAATGAGCAGCCGCGGTCGGAGAGGCGGGGGGGGGGGGGTCGCCGGTTCCCCGCACTTCACTTTTCACCTGTTCAAAAACATGTTTTGCTTCCGCGGTAATTATGTAAGCGATCGCGGCCCATGAAGGGAACGCCGTCCGCCGACACGTCGGCACACCGGCACGGGACGGGGAGCGTTAACGCCGACGCGGCAAACAATGCGAAGCCTCGCAGGACGGAGGGAGGAGGAGGAGGGAGGAGAAAGGAGGGAGGTCACATGGAGCCAGCGAGATAAACGTCTCAGGTAATGCTAATCGCAACCACTGTGGGTAAATACTAACGTTAACACCCATGCAGCACCTGTCAGAAGGACTGCGTTAGTTCAACAGCAGGGAGCGAATCACACTTCAGGAAGAAGGAGTCTAGGAAAGGATGTGAAGTGAATCTGCTGCTAATGCTCAAGCGACAGAGGCTCCTAAAAGCTACGAATGCTAATGCTGCACTCAAGTGTAAAGCTATTTGTTGGAAGAGAAAGCGAGAGAGTTCTGCTAAGAGTTCTTGGGTTCTGCTAATGCCAATTACGACTTTCCTTTAAACGTCATTCCTGCTGCTCGGGAATATTTGAAGCCCCCTTCCTCCTGTAAGTTGTTAAGGCCAACGCCACCGCGGTAATTATGTAAGCGATCGCGGCCCATGAAGGGAACGCTGTCCGCCGACACGTCGGCACACCGGCACGGGACGGGGAGCGTTAACGCCGACGCGGCAAACAATGCGAAGCCTCGCA
>JASSRZ010008300.1:9482-30266 GCA_032164315.1 Malacoctenus gilli | reverse complement strand
CTCTCTCTCTCTCTCTCTCTCTCTCTCTCTCTCTCTCTCTCTCTCTCTCTCTCTCTCTCTCTCTCTCTCTTTTCTGGGAAAGCTCTGCATGCTGACACTTTCCAGATCTGGCACGACTTGTCCTGACATCTGCATTTTTATCGCGTCTCTTCCTGTGGTTGCCACACTCGTTTTGCGGTGTCACTACATCGCTGTCTTTCTCTCTGCCCTGGCACGCGGACTGAGGTTTTATCAGGCAGGTTCTCTGTTTATTCCGGTCAGTCTGGAAAGTTTATAGAGGGTCACAGCATTTTCTTCAGTTTGGTAAAATGCGAGGTCAGAAGGAAAAGGGAATTTTAATGAAAACACCGGCAGTCGTGTGCTTACAAACAGTGTGGACCCTGTTTGTTGACTCTGTCACAGAAGCTGAGCTCTGTTGGAGGATTCGCTTCTGTTTCCCTCCCACTGGCTGCAGGAGCATCAGCAGGGAAATGAAACATCCCAGAATCCTCCTTGCCACCTCTTTCAGCAGTGTCCTGCGTGGCAGTCGGCACCTCCTCTCTCTGCATTCAGATAATGTCTCTGTGTCCCTCTGCTGCCCATCTGGAGTAAGTGGGACTTAAATAGAGACAAATATCTCTAATGACTGTCCATGGTCCCAGGAAAAAAAGACACCTCTGATGCATTGAGCTTTTAATGGAGTGGGACAGCAGGTCAGATCGGGGCGGGCGGTTAAATTGCCGGTCAAATGTCCTCAACTAAAGGTTAGTTTTGAAACACAAACTTAGCCGTTCACTAATCGTTCGTGACTCACCCACAAGTCCTCAGATTCACAGCCTTGCTGTGAAATTCTCATTCTGTTTTGCTTTCCACTGACCATTCCCTCTGCGATGGGTCGCCTTTATGAAAAGTTACTGACTTGTTCTGAGACGGACCCTTTGGATCGTTGCCCAGGCTCATCGAGTAAAGAGACGAGAGGAGGTTTTCTTCACGGTCCGAATGCATTTTGCAGAAATTCCCCATTAACTGTCGCCCATTGTCTGCCTGCTGCATCCGGAATGTGTCCTGAATATCAAGTGCACTCACTCCCCCCCCCCCTCTCTCTGTTTCTCCTCTCTGTCCATCCCTCACTCAGCATCCAAAGAAGAAATGAGACATCTTCAGGTTTGGTGCCAGGATGAGGACCAGAAGTATCTGAAGTTTGAGCCTTTGCAGATCAATGTGAGGCGCCTCAGTTCACTTGATTTCAACCATCAGGGAGCAACGTGAAATAATAAACATGCTGTCTGTGAATAATTAACGCCATTTTTACAAACACACCTTTTTAATGCCTTTATTAGAACATCAATTATATTATTTATCTTACATTGGCTTTGCTTTGTTTATATATTTGTTTGTGTTAAGTTTCTTGGGGCAAGGGGTTAACTAAGGTTCAGGTCCATTCAGTCACATCACAACAAACTTCTTTTTTTTTTGTTTTTGAATGCAAAAAATGAAATAAAGGTGATTCTTCAAACTGCTTGTAGAATTTTTAATGCTGCCAGAAATGACTGTAAAATTTCATACAAACTTCAACATCTGTTGTCTTTATTACTTCGTCTCATTTAATTTTCATTTTTCTGTGGAATATTTTATGAGATTAACCAGGTTTGTTTCTCGTGCTGCCACCTATTGGCCAAAAGTTAGATATCAGCATGATGGGAGGAAAATAATAAGATTACAGAGGGAACTGTGTGTTTGGGGGTTTTTTTTGCATTAGTTTAAAATGAGATCCAGCTTTTTGCAAATTGAAACATGTCAAGATGCTCGATTTTGCAGAAGAGATGAATTCATCCCAAGTGGAAGAGTAGTGTGGATATCTGGGGGAACTGCTGAATCTCTTTGTGGGTGCATGCAGGCATGTATGTACTCCCTCAGTGACCGAGGAGCTGAGTTTTTCGAGGGTATTGGTCTTTTGGAGGAACATTTCTTGATTATTCAATGAAGAGTTTGGGTTTTGTTCCCAGAATAGAGTCGAAGCTTTTCAGGGCAAAAGGAATGACGTTCCAGACTCTTCGGGCTCCCCCAGTTTGTGGTCCGCTTCACAGTCGCATCGCTGGACTGCTCATCGATGTCATTCATGTAACAAACAAATCCAATAAAAAGATCAGCCTGATGCACAAGTGTCTGCATCTCTCTTTGTCCCATTCACTGAGCACAAGCAGTGCAACTGTGAGTTCAGCACCAGCAAGCTTAGGGAGTCGGGACGACACATTCAATTTGGCTCGAGTGGTGCGAGGATTCACGCTGGGGCTGATTGATCGAATGAGCCTGTCGCCTCCCAAATGTTCAAACCTTCAACAGTCTGCAGGCTCCAGTTTTCCAGGGGTGGAAACTGGTTCTAATCTTGGAGGTTCTGGTTCGCTTAGTAAGATTTCACATCTCCAAGGAAGTTTCCACACGAGCAGTTTGGTTTATGCAAGCAGCGCAACCGCTTAAATTTTCTACCAAGATATCGAGATGTAATTTAGCGCCTGTCCTCGGCGAACTCCGCGAAACGTGGCGCGTCCAAGTTCGGCGCTGCAGATGGGATTTCAGTGAGAGTGGTGGTCGAAATGGGAAAATCACTGGAAGAGGCTTCGAATGGAAAATAGAGGCGCAATTGAGAGGTTTGAGATGCAGCTCCCCGCTCTGTCACCCTGGAGCGCATTTGGGTCTTGTCACTCGGCCTGCGGTTTACTTTTCTTGGAGTTTATAATTTTTCGTGTCTGGTTTGCACTTTTCCGAGAAAAAAAAACACATTTAAAGACAACACAGGCCCGTCTGACTCACCTCAAACACGGATTTAAGAAAGCACAAGTGACTGCTGTTACAGTATTTCTTCAGGGCAGTAGAATTTTGTTGATTGCGAAATAGTGACCGGTAGTGTTTACCTTAAAAACAGAGTCCTTTTGTGTGTCTTTTCACCGCCCACTCACCTCCACCAGAGGCAGCGGCTCTGCACTCTGTCACATCTGAAGGCAAACATCGCATTTCATGTAAGCAAGTCTGGAGATAAAATATTTGAGGGCTGGGGAGACTTTCTGTGTTCCTGCAAATGTGACTGCAGTGTGAAATATGGACCCCTCTCCCGAGGAGCCAGCTGCAGACACCTCCAATACATCCGTCAAGTCTGGACGGTCTGTCTGTGCTGTTTTACCCCAAAAAACATGCCAAAGAGAGAAAAGATGTGAAGGTGCTGAGCTCTTATTCCTTTTGCCATAATGCGGGGACTCTATGCGTTTGTAGGAATGATTTACATTTCTCTTTGAAGCTGATCGTTCACTTAAAGGCCCAGTGAGAGCCGCAGCCCTCCCAGCCTGCTGAATTTTAAACCATGAAATGAGCCACACGTTGTGGTTCCACATGTGATAATGTGTTTATTAGCCAGAAGCAGTGACTTCTGGGAGTATCCTTGGTCAGCAGAGACCTTAAGATGCCCCCCGGCCAAGAAAAAGTTCAATACATAAATACAAAACACATTAGGTAACACATTTAATGTACTTCTAATGTTACATTGATTCTCTCCAGCTCTTTGCTTTTTCTGCACTCCTCATGGAAAAACTGAAGAAACAGAATGCAGCCAGCTGGCTGTACGGTCCAATATGTCATTAGCCTTATGTGTACTGGACCTTTACTGGCCACCGTCACCCAACCAGAACAATTCAGTTGGATCCTTTCACAATCAAGCTCATATCGATGAAACCTCAGAGTATCTGTGATCTGTACTTCCTTCACCCAAGTCAGGATCATTTCCCTGGAGACATCAGGTGAAAATCCAGGGAACCTGCTGGAAGGTTCTCCAGTCCATCACAGGTGAAATACGATAAAGATACGTGATCCCGCACAGTCACACCCAGGACCGAAAGCCTTTTAGAGTCAACATTGAACCCAATTGTTGTTTGAACTTTGGGAGAGACCAGTTTGTTAACTACTCCAGACATGTTACCTTAAACAAGGGAACTCCCTCCCACACACACAAACATATACATACACACACTTGAAATGTTTTTGGGATTTTTGCATAAAACAAAAACATCTCATTGTTTGTTGCTAATATTTAGTAGGAAAAAAAAACGCTCATCGAAAAGCAATAAAGTTTCGAAGTGTTACGACTAAAACCTTCCTCCATCCTGTTTTCAAACCTTTATGAAGCCACATTTCTCTTCAGATATCATACACATTTTGATGAGTATTGCTTGTGGCATATAAATAAACTGTATAGTTGTAACAAAACAATTAGTCATCCGTCCTGGAGATGTAGGGAAAAATCCACCTGATCCAACTAGAACCAGAATCGGCTGTTCATTTTCTCGTCTATTTAAGTTATTGTGGGTGAAAGAGAAGGTTAACAGGAAAACATTTCACAGATTATTAAAACTCCATCTGTGTCCAACATCAGTAAAGAGAGTAAGGAGGAATCACCGCCGTCATGATCTCTGTACAGCAGGCAAAAGTCTACTGAAACAAATCAAGCCAAACGTCCATCCCGGGCTGACCTTCAGTGTATTCCTCCCCGTGTACAGTGTCATGACGGATAGCTTATTGCACGTTATAAATGTTCCTCTTTTACAGCATGGCTGCTCCACCGTGTTGGTTATAAATGATCCTGCAGCCACGAGAGCTTTTCACAGTGAGACACAGCAACCGCTGAGTTCAATCTCACACTTGATATACTTTTCTGGGAAAAGAAAAATCGAGCCGGAAATGACCATAATTTTCCCCCTCAGTAGTTTACAGAGTAATCCACTTGGAGCTGCATAAAAGTTTACATAAAGGTGGGTTTAGAGAGTCATTCACTAATGGGGGCGATTAAAGGCCCACGTTTTAAACAGGAGGAAGCCTATCTAAGTGACAACCAGCACTCTTGACTGAGAGTACATCTATTTTTAGATGTGGAACAACAGTGAGGCTTCATTGAAGTAATATCCGAGGTGTCAGGTGTATTGGGGATGATAATTGCTCGTCTGAGAAGTTTCCGTCACCATCTCTGTCTTGATCACCCTGTTTGGCAGGGAAAGAGCATCTTGAATAATGTCGATTATGCTGCTTTTCTGGGAAAGCCAGAAGCAGCAGCAGCAGCAGTTTAAGTGCAGTTCGGTTTTCAACCCATTGACTTCCAGTAGCAACAGTGCCGCTTGAAAATGAACCATTTCTGACTGTTTTGAATTGTTCTCAGCTTCAGGAATGAATAAAATCCCAGTTAAAATAGATACAAGCGCAGCCAAACAGAACTTTATTAGTCAATTAACGTCCTTGATATTTAGGTCTTTGCCAAAGAAAGAAACACAATTCTGATTCAGAGAAAAAAAACAACCTCAATTTACTTGAAACTGTGGGAGATGTTTTGGATTTTGAAGATGTTTGAAGGTGATTTTTGAAGCAAAGTCCCAGTTTGCCGTCTTGCTCTTGTGACCAAAGACTCACTTCACTTGGCTGTTGACATGAGTGTCCGTCAGTTGTGGACATGATAAGGTCATGTGTAGCAGAGAGGAACCAATCGGTACATGCAGTAAAGTCCACGTTCATCCACACACCATTTGGTGCAAACCTCCTTCCACATTGTGCTGAAACTCCATAAATTGTGGCACGAGATGGCACATTGAGGTCATGCAGAAACATGTCACAGAAAGGTGCCCTAGTTGCTTCTCATAAGCGACACCTCAATCACCTCCGAGGGTGAATACAAGTAATGAATGTGTTCTATCAGACTTATTTGTTGTTCCAAAAACACACAAACATGAAGTTGTGTCGATAGTTTAATGACAGTCTGACCTTATGTGTGGAAAAACAGTCAGCTAAATAAGGACAACAGGATGTGCAGCTGCAGAATTCTGATCACACTTTAAAACAGATTTGTTATGTAGAGCACGTTCAGCCAGCGGAAATAAAGAAGAATTAAAGAGAGATATTTCACAACTTCTTTATCCATCACATTTTACATCCTGTCATGAAGGCATTCTGAAGTTTTTAAAGAATAACAAGAGTAAACAGAAGATTAGTATGTTGGTTTATTGGTATGTTACAGACTTCATGCATACGTGTCGTTGTGTGGACGCCTCAGGGAGCTTCCACTGTGATGTTTAGGTTTCACTGTGCTGGAGAGAGGTCAATAAATACACCTTCCTGTATGTATTTTCCTTCAGGCTAGAACATGTACCAGCAAAGTGCAACATGCTGTCTATCCTCCACACATGGTGACGGATCAAGCAGAAAATTGCCTCTTGTTTCATATTAGCCTCCATCTGTCCATTGTCGATGATCCAAATCCTCAATTTTTCTGAGGAGTCATCATATTTGATGTTTACAGCATGAACAGAATCGGGCTGGAACCAGATCCCGTCACCATCATCACAGAGGACCACGAAGCAACTTCGAAAGAAGGGAAACAAGTTGTCAGCATCCACATGGTGGAGACGGATGGGTTGGCAGGCGGAGCAGGAGAGAATATCCTCCCTTGCTCCTGACCCTGCCTGAGAGAGGTTTGGTTTCAATTATTCACACCCAGAGGTGGGTTGTGTTGTTGAATGAAGAGATGCGGCTGCTGCTTTTTCCTTTGAACTGGCTCCGGCTGATGTTTCATTTGTTTCCCAGAAGTCGTTGTCTTTGCAGCAAGAAATTCGTCACCCCCTAAATAGAAAAACATCTCATCCAGGACACATTTGTTTGAATCTCATCCTCCCTCCCGCTTCCTGATCCTCAGACTTCCAGACAGTTGTGACTCAGAGCCGACCACGGCCAAACACTGGAACTGCTGACATAAATATTGTGACCCTCAAGGACACTTTTTAGGCAATAACTATTCTGATGTAATTGGTTTTAACCTTCCAATATGAACGTTATCATTTGGTGTAACTCAAACTGCAGATTACAAACATCGCTGTACAAACTTTAGGATAATTCTCTGTGTTGGAGGATCTTGAAATAACTGATTAAAAGTGTTCCCACAAAACAATCCAGAAGGATTGATGAAACTTTTAAATACGACAACAAAATGTTTGAGAAAATATATGAAAGAAATTGTGCAAATTTATTTCCATAAATTATTTGGCGCTCCCCAAAAATATCTGTAGGTCCCCAACGAGCATTTGGTAAACAATTTGGTAGTTATTAAAAAGGTTGTAAATAATCTATAAATCTCACAACTGCAGACAGACACTTTTTGTGATACAAAGTTTTATGAAGCTGTCAATCTGAATATGACATCTCATATTACATACAGGAAACGCAACCGCCACATTTTTCAAACTCTCACCAAAGATCTGAATTTGAATTTCATAAGAAACACGAAAGAGCTTGCAAAGGATGAATCACTGAACTTTGTCTATTTTTTGCAAAGCTTTCGAACCAAACAGGAAGAGTGCGTTTTGCTTCCTGCGCCTCGTCCTGAGAGGTTTTCTCCCTGATGCACTCAGGTACTCCAGGGGGCTCGTTCACGCCTTTGGAGATGGTTTTGTGAAGCGGCTGAGGCTCCTGCTACAGAGCTGTGATCTGCAAGCTGTGCTCCCCGGAGATGACAAACAAATGTCTTTGGCGCCATTAGAGAAAAAACCCCACTTTGTGTTCGGAGCATAAAAAAAAATGCACCCTCATCCAGAGTGGACACCTTCCTGAGGGAGCCGAATGCAGCATCTGGATCTACAAAACAAAAGTATTACCACTGTGTGGGACTGTTACCTGATGTTCACCCAGGCTGTCACTTATCACCATCCCAGCGTCTGTGGAACATGCAGGCAATTATAAAAGGAAACAGTAGAAACACACTCAGAAATCACAAGGCCTCTTGTAGACTCACATCATTTGTGACGGAGCACCAGCCAGCACTGAATGTTGCACAGAAAACATCACATGCAGGAAGGATGAAATGTGAATGTAGGAGAATCCAGTTTAAACCGAATCAAACCCTTTATGCTGCTCCAAGTGAATCATCAAATAGCATCCTATATCGGGATTATACTTACATGTTGAGCAGTTTTCATTGTGAACTATGAAATAACTGTCAGTCAGTGCAAAGATCCATCAACTCTCTTCTGAGTACTTTCGCTCACTTTCGAGCTTCACCACAACTGGAAATGGTTCCTTCACCGCCTGCGACTTGGAAGACATTTCCAACACTTCTCAGCGCGGCTGGTTGCTATAGTTACGACCGACAGGCACTAACAGGCTGAATGTGGAGTGAGCGCCGCCCGGGCAAACATGTAATCTCTGCGTGTGACTTTTCCCTGCCTTGTTCCCTTCGTTTCCCGTCTGCAGAAGCTGGCGCTTGGTGATTAAACGATGCTCTCAGCCTAACGCGGATATGTTTTGTTCAACCGGACTCTTAATTAAGTGGAAATATGAAAAAGGGAGATAATTCAGCAGTTGCTAAGAAACACAGCCAATGGGAAAAAATGCAATACAGCAAATTAAACAGAAATTCAATCATAACATATCAACACTGCAAGAAGATAAAGTAACATAATAGGTTAGATCATTTTTCACCAGAGATGACCTTTGAAAAGACAGTAATTCTGTTAGCACTAATCTCTTACAGCATCTCTTTCTTGCACTAAAGGTTGACAACATGAAAACTCTGCATGTTAAACAAAACCAAAATAAAACAAGTTCCAGAATTTGAAGCAGACCTGGAAACTTCCCAGTGCTTTTATTTTGAAAGCTACCGATTTTGTATGCGTTGAGTGCCTGCAGACTCTCGGAGGCAAATAAATGTGGCAGAAAGGAAAAAAGTGGTTGGCGAGTGCTCATGCATACAGCACACTGTAACATAACAATCGATGCAACGAATGAAAGAATGTTGGCTGCAACACTGCTGATCGTAAAGCATCTACACAATACGATGCCACTTATCTATAGGCTCGAATTGTGGTACCTGATGGTTCGCTGTGGAGCTCAGGTTGATTTGCTCCTTTCATCAATGTGTCTGTGCTGCTTGTTTACTGAGGCACATCTTCAACATCCCCAACAGACGATAAAATGTTGTCGATTGATTTTTTTTGCTGCTTCTGTTGACAATGAATGAATGAGAGTTCGATGTCGACGCTGTGGAACTGCCATATCTAGCCAATATTCCTCTTGTCCAATGTGTCATGTATAGCAACATATTTCAGAAGTTATGATACAAAAGTTGGACTTTCTTTCCCCCCAAGTTGGCACAAGTCATTGCAACAGATCGGAGCTCATCTCGAAACATTCTCAGGTGTTTTCACTTCCAAACGATCCTCAGTGATGAAATTCTTGGAAAGTGATAAGGAATTTACACCTTTTGGCTGAACTCAACATTGAAAATTTGAGGAATCACTCGCCTGGATAGCAGAACGCTACTTTCATCTGTTTTGACTTTTGAGATGAACAGCAGAGTGTCTGCAAGTGTGTGGCAGGTGTTCTGTGTCTTCAAGATTTAAATCCACAATTTTTTCCACATTTTTTCGCAAAATATGGGAATCTGTGACTGCTCTGAGCCACTCTGAGCACTGAAACAATGACACAACAGCTTCTGCTCTTAAATCACATTCCCCTTTAGATGTTCTGAGTAATGGTACAGACTCCAAACCAGTGCAATCAGATTTTCCGCTGCAGCTTCGCCCACTTCAGAAGAGTTATCTTCCATCTCCTGTATTGATTTTCTCTTTTGTGATTTTCAAAGTCCTTTGCGGTTTTGAAAGCCGTAACTTTGGGGCTTTTTCATGAACAGACTCGCCAGTGATCAGTGATGCGATAAAACAGAAGAGTAGCGGTCATTAAAGCCAGACATGAGACACCTCTCAGCCTCTCAGGCCTGTCACAGCTCCATCATAGTGTGAGCGATGCTGCACAGCGATCAGAACCTCATGTCATTTATCGGGCCCTTTGATGGGTCTTTATTCAAGGAAATCTTTATGTGGAAAGACAAATGCCAACAGGATTTAGGACTCAGAGAATCAAAATGCTTGAGGTTTGTTGCATTCGAACCTTCTTCTTTTGACAATCAAAGAGAATGAAATTTAGTCACACCTCAAAGGGAATTTGAAAGTGCCACCGAGCAACAGGCCTGAATTTAATGTGGAGGCACTTCGTCTCCAGCATTTGGAGATTTGACACAGGGTTAAACACCACAATGGATGAAGATGAAATCTTTCAAATAAAAACAGTTTGCGCATTCAAGTCAGAGTTTGTTTTTACAGGCCCACATCTCAGAGGGTAAGAACCACAGTGTGATGTGCGCAGAACAGGTCAGTGAGGTCAGTCTTTCCCCAAACAAAGGCTCTTCAGTTTGAAACTGGTAAAAAGGTAATGGGACATATTCAACCCGAAGTTTGTTTCCGTGAAGCAAGTCTGAATTTGATGAACATAGACTAGCTGCACTCCAAACATCAGCCGTGGGCCTGGTTGTAATGTGAGACACTGGAGTTTGCTTTCTGTTGCGTTTCTCCACACTGTCGCCATTATTCTTCATCGTTCTTACGCCGAAATAAAGCTGGACTGAATTATATGCAATTACTTTGCAATAAAAATCCCCCAAACATGTTAATCATACTCTGGGGTCAGTTCAATTTGCATTCTTGCCGCTCAGCAGTGCAAATCTCCCCTCCACAGCCCGCACATCCAACTCTAAATCGTACTTTGGCACCTTCACATCCCGACTCTCGACCTGAAGTCAACTCGTTATGTTTAGCTTGTGAGAACTGAGTCAGCAGCATGAAGCAGGATACTTGGGCCCTCAGGGCAAAGCTGACTTATCAGGGCCTTTACTGAACAGACAGATCTGCAGAGGTGTCGCATTCGTTGTTTGAGCCACTGTTGCTGCACAAAACGGCAACAACCAGGTTTTACATTTAGAGGTCATTTGCGAAAAAATGAAACTTTTAAGACTTTTTTTTTAGAAAAGATTTCATGCATTTTATCTTGGAAATAAATGTTTCTTTATATGGACAGAGAGAACCCCCCACACACTCAGTGAGAACATGCAAACTCCACACAGAAAGTACCCACCTGAGTGTGAACCCACAATCTTCTCACTGCGAGGTGAGAGCATCAGCCACCACACCACAGTTAATAAGCTGAATGGACAATGGATGGGTAGATATATATATATATATATCTGTTTTTGGAACTATTATTCCAACAAACTATGAAATACATGTTGATACAAACGGACTCTTTATTGCCACAAATGAGCAAAATGTTTGCAAAGTGTCTTCAAAAAGCCAGACTGTACGCAACGAAAGCCGACGACAGATAATGAATCACTGTGTCATGACTGATGTTTACTAAGTTGTCGTCCTTTCTGTGGAGATTAATGAACGTGTAATCGACCAGGCAGGACTGATTAATCGGTGTCATGACAAAAGACTGAGACGCATATACCGCAACGCCAGAGCACTTCAAACACGGTGGAACCAGCTGAAAGCTAATGAACAGCACAGTGTGTATTGTGTGGACTTCACATGAGCTGTAAAACAAGTGAGTAATTTTGGTGGTCGTGTCTGTGGAGATTCAACGCTTCCTGTCGATGTTTTGTTCTGTCAAAGCAAAACAGAAATGACTCTGTAAATGAAGTGGCATATTTTGCAAGAAAAAAAACCTGAGAACTGTGAGTAAAATGGTATCGATGTGATGATGAGGTTTTTGTTGACCTCAGGATGAATGTTTTATGCAACGCATTCTCCACATTAACCTTGTGACTCTTGAGATCTTGATCGATTTCTCGTACAGGCGGAGCAATTGACTGCGTGGGCTTAGATAAAAAAGAAAGCAGCCACTTTACAAAGATGGAAGACACACTCCATTAATGCTGAACCTGCGTTCTTGACAACATTTGACAACACCAATTTACTATGCCATTAAGAGGGCTGCTTATGCTCCCCGACCATGCATGGCTGGAGCAAACGGGAGAGCTCACTGTGGGCCGGAGAAAGCATATTTAGAGATGATTTGTTTCACAACTTGTTCCACTGTACTGTGAGAGAGTAATAAATTGCCTTCACTTCCCGCCTCCCTTTTTTATTTTCTGTTGTAGGTCAGAATAATACTCCTTATGCTGTAATAGATCATAAAATGCATGGTGCATTAAGTCAAAGTGTATAATAAATTCCTGTTAGAGACTCACTTGAGAACCACCTAACGCACCGGGCACAAACATACACTAAAGCCAGAAGTACATTTGGCCCTTTAGCCACTTATCCTCTCTTTTGCTTTTCGCTCAGTGGTTCCAAGTGAAACCATTCCAGGAGCTTTAAAAGGCTCCCATCACATCCAAACGTTAAGGAAAGGTTTAAGAGCCCGGAGCGGACGCAACGAATTGCAGGGTGTAAATAAGCATTGTCACGATTCCTAGAAAACCTGTGGTGCTGAAGCGGAATCAATTGGGTTAATACATTAGCAGTTAGTTAGCTCACATGTGCAGGCATGTGGGATCAGGACAGATGGAAGCTGCCAGACAACAAACTGACAAACATGAAGATAATCAGCTGGGGTTTTTTGGCAGGTTGTTTAACTCTGAGAGCTGCTGTGCATAAATATACGAGCAGGTAAAAGAAAACACAAATTCTAACATGCAAATCAAGAGACTGGGTGAACTAAAGACATCTGAAAGCGTGAATGTTGCACCTCCAACTTTTAACAGGTGCTTTACAGCTGATTTAAAAGCAGCACTAATGGTTTACTTCAAAAGCAACAGCACCAGTCCAACACAACACACTTGATGACCTGAGGAAACAAGAAGAGTCTGAGGGATGCATTGCCCACAGTGTGAACACAGGAACCATCCAGCCTCCACTTTGCCAACTGGAGCTGAATCCAGCCAACAGAAACACACTCACATGAACACATCCCTACATTAAACTTCAATACAACATGTTTTACTAAAAGTTTGATTTTGACTGCTTAAAATAACACATAGAAACACATTTTCTTCCTGTTAATCAAGACCTAAAGATGAACCCTGAGTATGAACAAAACAATACAACTTGTTTCTCATGAAATGTATAAGATCAAGGTCATTTTCCATCCTATAAGGGACCATGCAGGGGTGAAATAACTGTGAGCTATGCATTAAACAGTCTTGTGTCAGAAAATCCATTTATCCTGACTCGATGCACTACCGCATGTGCAGTTCAGGCAAAGCTGAATGATTATTTCACTTCATGGAGCCAATTTTCACTCCAGGCCGGCGGTCAGTGAAACCATGTGAGAAATTCGTGGTGTCAAATCAGCTGCAGAAGAGGCTGAAGACGCGTCTGGGAGACGCGGGTCGACCTCTGGAGCTCCTCCCTCGCTCCCGCCTCACATATAACTGCTCCGTTGCTTCATTTAGGTGAGAGCAAACTCATCTGACCCGGCTCACTTTTCACTGGAGTGCTGCAGGTTTCCTTGATGAACATTTGGCGTGCTGACAGCGATACATCACTTCAAAGACGCTCCTCTAACCAGGCGAAATGATTTGTTCTATGAAGAACGTGACGAGAACGTCCGTGTGCAGCGCAGAATTCAGAAATACAGTAAAGCTCACCTGGAGCTTCAGACTTCCCTTTGATGTCCATTCGTTGGAGTGTTTTTCCGCATAGCATGAACTCACCCTGGAGCTCCCGCCGCATGAAAGTCGGATATCTCAGGACTTGTTTGTGCAGCTGACCTGCGTATTCCAGAAGTAGCTAATGATGATACTTTCTCATTGCTACACCTGAATCAATTATTAATCCCTCTTCTCCTGGAATGCGATATTACATTTGGTGGTGCTGCGATAAGCCTTTGAAAAACATTAAATTTCTTCACCTCTTAGAACTAGAAACACATACAGACCATTTCTTGAAAAGCTTTAAAATCAATACAAGTGCTGGAGCCAATGCCAGCTGGAAGCCATGTACACAAAGTAAGAGCATGTATGCTGCAGCTGGGTTCCAACTCAGAACCTTCTCACACTACAGCTACACTACCGAGCAGCGGCATGATAACCAACGATGACACTCTTACGTTCAGAAAGCTAATTGTGACATATTTCAATCGGAAACAAAACCAATTTCTTTTTTGTTGTGATGTAAATCCTGCAGTGGGATGTAACTCCACCTCAGTGTGAATGACCCAAAGTACCACTCCTGAGCTCACTTCCTGCAAAAGCTAATCACAGGTTGAACCACTTGCAGCGCTGATCTTTCACAAGTGTTTTTTTTTTTAACCGACACTTGTTGTCATCGAGTAAAGGTAGACATGATATAATGTCACAGGTTCGGCCCCCTTGGAAATTGGACTTTGCCCTATGAACGAAAATGAGGTTGACGCTCTGCTTTTCAAAGCTCCCACTGAAGTGAGCAAAATGGGTTGTTATTGTGAGACTGCATGCCAGCACACATTTGATCAATGATGTTCTGCTGGTGTAAGAAATTACCTCCGTTTTACACTCTCACTGTTATTTGGATCCACTCCTGGAGATTAAGCTGCCATGACTTTACAGCTTGACGAAAGTTTTAATCAAACTCCCGACGTATAAAAAACACCACAATTCTTTTCTACACTGCTGATGCTGATAGCCACTTTTCTGCATAATGCACCCTTTCAAACTCAACCTGCCTCTCTGCAGTGCAGCCAGTGGGCAAGCGATATGGTTTTGTTTCCACAAACCTTTCCAATTAGGGCTTCATTTTGAAGCACATACCTGCCTTTCTGTTGTTTCCGCAGAAATGATCTAACTCAAAATAAGATCTCGTGTTCATTGTCGCCAAACGTTGCCGCTTGCGCTCAGTGATTTATTACCTCCTGCCTCAAAGTCTTATTCAGTTTGTAAATTTTGCTGATGGTGCTTTGCAGGCAGTAGGACTAGAAAGGAATGGGATCAGTGCCATGTTAAGTGGAAATAAACAAGCTAAATGAGCTGAATTGCACAAAACGGCTGTTTTTAGTGGACTTTTAAAGTGCCTGAGCTGTAATAATAATCAGCCTTCTGTGATTGGAGCCGCGATCTCTGCATATTTTTACTCCTTGACCTGTGAAATGATGCTCTTTTTCTCTAAAGCTGCACATATTAATTCATTTCTTTTTCGGGTCATTGTCACGATGACAGAAAATGAATTATTTAGAACGGTTTCATGAAGATAATTGTTCCTTGTGAGCCTTGAGCTTTGTCACCGTGTCTCCTCAAGCATGTAACACTGACACTGGTGGTTACAACCTCTGAACCGTCAATTAATGTCTCAGAAGCCACAAGAAGCAAGAAACTATCACAGGCACCTCTGCCATCAGTCACCATGCTGCTACATGCTGCTGCATCAACTGTACATTATGTTCTGAGCCATAAACTGACTGTTTGTCATGGGACGTGATATGCAAGGCCAAGAGACTGTGCATCTTTGACCACGCGAGCAGCTGGTCCATCTGTTGACCTCTTGCTCAATTCCTGAACAGCTGCCACAAACCTGATGAAATAGTTTTGAAATGTATTACTTCATTTTGGGGTATTTGTGATTTTACAGTATCGTGGATGTAATAGAGGCTGGCGTTGTTCTGCGGGAAGAAGAGTAAAAGTGTGTCTGTAATTAAAAAGAAAGTCTGAAACTCGCGTCAAGAGACCCTCAACGGAAATGATACAACTCCATCTTTAAAAATGCACGTTTATGATGTTCATTAGTTTCTTTATTATCATAGAGTGGGAA
The DNA here is from genome assembly GCA_032164315.1 of Malacoctenus gilli. Lineage (NCBI taxonomy): Eukaryota > Metazoa > Chordata > Actinopteri > Blenniiformes > Labrisomidae > Malacoctenus > Malacoctenus gilli. Next base: position 14,649 of record JASSRZ010008300.1, on the reverse strand, counting down.
AATAATGTATGAAACTTCTGCCCGTACATGAGTGCATTCAGTTCTGGTGTTTTTAAATTAGCTATTTGCGCCACTTTACCTTCGGATCACAAAAAAAGGAATGGCCTGAAAAACCCTCTAAATAGACTCTGTCGATACCATCAATATTTTAGTCAAAGATCTGATCCCAGATGTAAAGTCTTGGGGGGAAAAAACAGAAATAAAGCTTTTGAAAAAACAAAACATTTTATGTAATTGCCAAACTTGTTAACGATTAAATACTGTATCAGTATAGAGACAGTGTGGCTTAAGTATCCAACAGGTTTTGGCCTAATGTTGTGCATGCGCTTGAACTGTGTGCACGAGTCTGCGGGAGCTCCGGCTGTCGCTCTGTGATGCATGCAGGCAGAGGTGTGGGTTGTGCAAACAGCTAATCACTTACCGCTGTGATCTACACCTGCGAAAATCAATCATTAAAGAAATATGTTCATCGAAATACTGAAACAATATCAAGGACTGTTTTTTACAGAGCGAAAGCACTCTTCATCTCCGTCAGTGAAGCCAATAAAACTCCAGCGGCCATCATCAAGTCCTGCTTTGACTGACTGCAGCCATCTGGTAAAGGCCGCAGACCAGTTCAGGCTCAGGAACATTGATATGGATGCTTTTATGAACACGCCTGTGCAGTGAGCAGTAAAATATTCAAGGTTTCGCCTTCGGCTAATTTGTTTAAACAGGAGCTCAAGCTTCTCCAGGCAGCAGTAACTCCATCTGTTGTCGGGGGGGCAGGTTTGTGTCAGGGGAAGACGCGCTGATCACCACAACATTCACAGCCATTAGCGTCAGGATTGATTATGTATTTGCAACATGCGTCCCAGCGCTGCGCCGCTCTCACCGAGCAGCATGAGGCTTTTCTGTTGCTGCAAACACGTGCAATGAGACACTGCTGGGACTGAAATCCAAGCTGTATGGATGTTTATGAAGTGAGTACAGTGTTGAACATCTGAATACTCTAAGACCGTTGTTTTCTTCATTGGAATACAGATAGAAACAGACGCAACCAACCTCATTTTCTTGATTTACACCTTGTTTTTATCTTTGTAGGCAGAACTCAGTGCAGCCCCTCCAAATACACCAAAAGTTTGTCAGAAGCAGCATCATCAATTTAACGACTTTATTTACTCCCTGTGTGCTCTGTGATTCTTCTCCTGCCTGCAGTGAGCTCTGAAGCCTCATTTAAATGGAGAGGAGAACTCTCTTCTGGTCGTATTAATGCAATCCATCAGTGGGGAAGATTCAGCCCTCGATTGGAATTCATGGAAAAATCATTCAAAGATAAACTGTAGAATACTAACGCGGCGCTTTGGCGCTTCACATCTATAGTGGGATCTATAGGATCACTTAATTATCACCTTATCAATGGATTTTTTTTGTAAGGCCTCTCAAAGTGCTCAAGATGACAGTGATGCTAAGAAAGACTTGACAAATAAAAAATATTCACACTTAATTTGAATATCTTGTCGAAAATTTAATCTCAGCCCTGGAACACGACAAATCTCAATTGTTTTATGAGGAAAAACTTAATAAAGGGAGAAAGTGAATTTAGTTCAAACCAGTTTATACCAGTTTTTCGAAACCGGGACTGATGCGGACAAATACTGAAAAGTAATGGCTGTTTTCGCAGCTTGCTAGTGATAATTGTTGCTCATGTACTGTCAAACCACAGAGATTACAGTGTAGAAATATTCCCCACTACAGTCACTCACTAAAACCTCTCTTACATTGACATTTCCCTGCAGCTGGAGATAATTACATCCACATTCACCAATTAGGCCTGCCTTTCATCACAGAGCGCTTTGTTCCCATGCCTGCAACGGCCTCCTTTAGCAAGGTGAGGCGATTAGCTCGCATTTGGTCGAGTTAAAGCACATCAGAACACTTTTCAGTCTTCGGACTGAACGCAGAGGCCTTCAAAGGGTTACAATGGATAGAACAGAGGTAAATTTAGAGCAACAACATGAAAGAATACAGAGTTCGTATACAAAAATAAAGATGAATATAAACTATTTATTTGACTTATATGTTGTAATCTGATGTCTTCTGTTATTGCAAGTATTCCTGACCTAATGTTCTAGGATATTCTTTCCTACCAGCTTTGTTAAACCTTAAGGTTGATGCTAGTTGAAGCCTCCCCAAAAGAAACATGCAAACTTCATAAAGTATCAGAGGATCCTCTCTCTGCGTAGTGGTCAAAGTGACCACCACATCACTGTGGAGCCCAACTTTTCTGACTGCAACTCGTCAACCTGACTTCTATTGCGTTGAGAGTCTCACTTTTGGCTTCAAATGCCATTAAGTTCCCATTATATGGGCTCTATTGTTCAAAGTGTAATTACAGCTCCGCCTATTATTTCTTCTCTTCACTTATTTATGGAGTGTGGACTTGCTGCGTATTGATTTCGGCTATGACACAGCTCCACTGACTGACTCCACAGTGATGAGATTGCTGGAGCAGCAGCAGCCCACTGTTAATGGCAACACAAAAACCTCAGGCGGTGCCCTCCGCGCACCAAGTCAGCCACATTTTAATGTAATTGTTTTATGATTTACTGAAACGCACGAGCCAAAACCAGTTGTGTACCTAAAGCCATGTAATCGAGGCAGCTGCCCCGCGCTCGGCACGGCGGTCAACGCTGCCGTGTGAAATCCCTTTTATTACAACTCGCACGCATAGTTTCTATACTGGCCTTTATTGATTTACGGCTGTAGCTGCTCCATTAAATCTTGCTTCCATCTGAGGGGCCAGCGGAGTCCATAAGGCCGAACTGTGTCATCAAGTAATTGTTGCCAGGGCAAACAGAGTTGCCATGCAGGGTCCGAGTCCAAGAAAGTACAAACATCCTCCGCTCAAGCCACGTTCAGGTGCGCAACATCTATTGAATGCGTACATTCACATAACAGCCTGCGTTGCTGCAGAGACTCTCCTTATCTCACTTCAGCGACTTGCACATGTTCACAATTGAATGTTCCTGCTCTGGGGAATCTCAGCGATCTCCGAAATGCACCAAAACTTGGCCAGGGCAGTGAAAGATGCCGCGAAGCCCGCAGTGTAACTTTTATGGAGAAATTCATCCCACACGATGATCCACTGAGGCAACCGTGTGGAGAAAAAGCTGCAAACGACTGGAAACGGCAGCTGCAGCTGTTCTTTCAGAAGCACCCCGGGTGTGCAGGGAAGAAATATTCTCTGGGTGGATTTTCACTGAAACCACAGCACGACAGCCACTGTTATGTCATTTAACCAAAACGATTAGTTGGCAAGAGGTGGGCCTCTGCTTTGGGACCCCGCTGACTCGAAACTGTGACTTTTTCCCCCTGTGGAGCAATTAGAGAGCCGCCTGTCACTTTGTGACATCAGGACATTTCAGGCGTGTAGACATTCCGTGATATTTGTTGCTACGTTGAACCACTTGCCAAAAATTGTTTTTTATTTCTCCCTCTGGAAATCAAATGTGAAGATTCTAGAATTTCAACTAATATACATGAATATCTTCAGTGTTACTGCCACAAAGAGTGTGATTTACAAGACAGAGGGGTAAAAAAAAACAACAAAAAAAAACTCCTGGCTCGCACATCAGCCTCCAAACCAATCATGATGGCAGGCATTTTACAAGCAGACGCCATGAGAGTCAAATAAATGTATGTAAAAGTCGAAGTGAAGCAGAAGGGCCAATTCCCACACGTTGTTGTAAAACTGTAGGGAAATATATTCCTATTAATGGCCGAGGGAAGCTGCAGACAATAAAAAAAGTATTGCTGATATGCTGAAAGGGCTCCACTTGTATTTTTACTGCTCCAGCAGTCTCCATACACTTTATATGATCCATCACGTTTCATCCATTCATACATGCATTAAAAGGTACAATCACACAACAGTATTGATGGCTGCAGTGCGAGATGCTTGGACATGACTGGGACAAATATTGAAGCATCTTGCTCAAAGAGCCTCTCTTGTCCCTTGTGTAGCTGCAATTTGTCCACCCGTAATCCCGAGATTGCTTCCAACGCCTCAGTTTTCAGTGGTCCTAAATGTTTCAGGTGGTCCTTGTTGTCTGAGGTTGTCAGAATATTAAGGAGAATTCAGTGGCGCTCTCTTTTGCCGTTGCTTCTCAGCGATCTCTGTTTACTTTTTGGTTGGATATGTATTGTCTTTTGTGAAGTGTTCACGCTCATGAAGCCTCATGGTCTTGACACAGTTTTTAGTGACACTGACTTCTTTGTTCCTTTTGGTTCTTTCAAATTCATAAAACTTTCCATGTGACGAGTTGTCGCTGCTCGTCCTGCTGCTCCAACAAAGAAGAATACAGGAGTTGTTTATGGCGTGAGGTGTTTTTCCAGACCCATTTACACCCTTTGGCACGTCTGAGAGCTGCTCTCCTGCATTGGGGACATTCACCTCACTGGTCTTTCTCTGCCTTGCTGCTGTTCATCTGCAGTGTCACAACTATCAAACTCTGCTGGCGCATTTTGATTAAGACTGCCTGTTGCTGCGTGTTGTTTCACTCCAGGGCTTCAAAGAACATTATGCTACAGATTTCACTTGCTGCCAGCAAGCGTCAGTGGGCTGTAAGTAGCAAGACGAGCTTTGCATGCTGGTACTTTATGGTATGAACACTGTCGACATTCTTCACTGACAGCTTGCATGGAGAGAAAGAAAGTTCAGTGATTTTCCAAACAGTGACTCAGCTGTCGATGTTTTTTTTTTTTACTTGAAATCTTAAACTGTCGTGATGGTCGCGTTGGCATGGTGGTTCGTGCTCCTGCCTCACAGCAAGAGGGTCCTGGTCCAATTTCAGATGGGGTCTCACTGTGCTGAGTTTGCTTGTTCTCCATGTGTGTGAGTTCCGTCTGGGTTCCTTTACCTGCAACCCATAACTGAAATAATAGGCGGTGTGGATGGAGGGTCTGCTCAAAGACCCCCTTTTCTTTGTTTAACTTGTGTAATCAATAAGTATGGCCCTTGTGCAAAAAAGTATGTTTTTAGCCATTTAATAAAATGAATAGCGTATCAAAAAGATACAGATAAAGTTATTTTTGTTCTCCATCACACGAACTGTTCATTGATTGATCAAAAGAGAGGAAAGAATAAAGTAGATGGATAGGAGTGAAGTAGCACATTAAAAAAAAG
>JASSRZ010008263.1:0-30301 GCA_032164315.1 Malacoctenus gilli | reverse complement strand
AGAGAAGAGAAGAGAAGAGAAGAGAAGAGAAGAGAAGAGAAGAGAAGAGAAGAGAAGAGAAGAGAAGAGAAGAGAGAAAATGAATGAAGGCTATAAAGACAGAGCGCATGCTGACACGCTTATCTGTGTGATGACTTCAAAGTGTGTACAGAGAGGAAGGGGGGAGAGAGAGAGCACGCGTGAGAGAGAGAGAGAGAGAGAGAGAGAGAGAGAGAGAGAGAGAGAGAGAGGAGAGAGCGAGGTCATTATCTGCAAGAAATGGATTACTCTCAGATTAGATTGCTGAGCACAGTGGAGAGCTGTGGCACAGTATGCTTGGCAAGCCCCCCGCCACACACAAGCACTCACGCACACACACATTCACGCACAGGTCCTGTCAACTCCTCCACACATCCGTCATACGGGAAAGTCAAAATGGAGACATCAGAGCAGCAACACGGCCAAATATAACCTCAAGATTCTCACACACTCATGGACACACACACATGAAAGCCGTAATATTGCAACCGTCACACTCACACGTGCTTGCCAACGCATGACCTTTGGCTCATCTACACTCACAGGTAATGCCGTGATTACTTCAAACGAGGTGTTCCATGGCTGAACCTTCCAAATTGTTGTCTCGATTGCAGATTTTTCATACTTTTGAGCATTATGACACATGCCTACATGTTCAGAATTTCACCCGATTTGTTTGATCAACGTGATTCGTTATCCTCTGTGTCAATGCTTGTCCTTCCAACGCGTTATGTACTGTCAATAAACAACTGCGGGAGAGACAGTGTTTGCATGTCCCACGAAGCTGCGTTTGTCTCAGTCCACCTCTCACTCGTGCGTCATCTCCCTCATTTCACTCTACAGCAATAGGCACTTCTGGATGTGAAAAACTGCTGGCAGACTTAAAAACGCATCACAAGACAGAGTTATGCTGCGTTTATCATGCAGAAACGAGCTCATATTTGAGGGAATATCGCACAGTTTGCTCTCAGACGATGATTAAAAAGTCAGGAAGGCTGCACAGGGACTGTGTTAGGTTTCTTAATCTCATTGTACATCCAAAAGTAGACCAGGGTACTTTCATACAGCCTGTTTTAGGGCTTTTGCATATTGAAGTTTGTGTTGCACAGCCACAATAATATTATTATGGAGGACACATCCCTGAGTCCCATTCAGACATGACAAATCTGCTCCATTCCTAATGTGACAGAATCATTTCAAAAGACAGGAAGTTAAAAACAGGTTCGCACGATAAAACTGGAGGTATACGGAGAAATTCTGCTGTACATTTACACTCCTATGCATCATCTGCATGCATCAGTACCTCTGCATGCATCAAGAATGCACATGGAAGCAGGGGGAACACGGTTCTGACACGCTTCCATCACAACCGCCAGCGATGCTTTTTTGCGCAGCGGCCGTTCCTCTCCGGTCAGCTCTTGTTCCCGACACACTCGAGCGAACCTCAGACTCCTGTGACCCTGACGTCAGCTCGCTGGTTGTCTTCCATTACCGGCGTTTGGTACGTCTTCCTCCTTCAGATTAGCCACGCATTATTATCCGTACACACCACGTGGTTCAGATGACACATTGCAAGAGAATGGCCACTGCAGTTCGGCTACACTCATGGAATTTGGCTAAATCCAACCAAGTCATGACTCAATAATCAAACTGGTTGCTCAACAATGAATTGAACCTTGAGGGAGCAGGTGGATAAAAATTAAACAAATACGCCCAGTCGTCTGGACCTGTTTGGATCCGTCGGTCTCCAACAACCTTTTCTCAGAACAGACAATGCTTATTTTGATTAAAACTTAATACAAATACAGCAGTGTTCGATTCAGTCGGGCCAACAAGTGGCTCTCAGATCTGCCTGTCTGACTGAGCTGTGGTCAACTCTTTGAAAAGGACAAAGCGCCAGGTTCTCCTGGCTGCAAACTGGCTTCCAAACAGAGGCTGGTGACGAGTGCAACAAAAGGCTCGATTGCCAGTGAAGTGTTCACAAATCTCTGCGCTCCTGTCACACTGCCGCCGATAAAAAGGCCAAATAAATTGAATACCAAAGCAAGTCACAACAGATAATTGTGTCAGACGGGATCTTCCAAAGCGCGGCTGCTGCGGGCTGGACCCTAAGGCGACAGATGGCTCCATGCGACACCACGGCTTCAACTCGCTTCATGGGCTGTCAGCAGACATCAATGACACCGCTGAGGTTGAATGTTTGGCACTTTTACCATGAAAAAAGCCATGAAAGGAAAGACAAAGCAAGACCTGATGATGCTGCAAGGATCAGTCAAAACAAACAGGATGGACGCAGATGGGTTTTCTTCACTTTTTAATAACTAATTCTATGCGTCTGGCACATGTGAGGCTGAGTCAGGTGAGTATTGCGCACCTGGCTCACACACACGCACGCACGCAAACAACAAAGACAAATTTTATCAGTCATATTTGAGACTTCTCCTTCAAAAGCTTACAGGACTGTGAGATCAGTGGATCGTTTTGACATGGAATTTGGATCATATTAACAAATCATACTAACAGGCAACTGGGGACATACAAATGTGGGTCACCTGGACATCATGTGAAAAGGCCCAGATGAAACATGGCGCCAAGTGTTCATCTCCTCGGTCTTCCGCCGCATTTACACTACAAATGTTGCGTATTTTTAACACATCTGGCCCCGGTGGGGCTGGACATCCTGCCACGCTGTCTCGCGTCCCCACAGAGGGAACTGGGGACACGTCTTCTCCTGGCTGTCACTAATAATGAAGATGAGCGGAGCTGACACTCTGAGCAGCCATTTGCCTTGTCAGGTATGTACGTTCCACTTGGGCGCACACCGAGGCACACACATTTATCGCTTAGTTGGTCAGTCATCAAGAAAAAAAGGCCCCAAGGACCCATTAGACAGATTCAATGGTTGAATTTTAGTTTGTCTGATACGACGGGGACTGTAAAATTGCAATGTGCTAAATAGTTATGAAAGTCGAAGCATGGAACGACACTGATTTTCAAAACCTTTTTTGGATTTTTTCGTCTCATTTTCATATATGTTCCAACAATAGAAAAACATTACTTGTTTATCATTTTTATAGAAGTGTTTTCCCATTTTAATCATGAACGAAACCTTTTGCAAAACTGCAAAACTCAGTAAACTCTATTCAATGTTCATAAAAGCTGACAACAGTCTCCCAGAGGTAGACTCGGTATACAATAGGAGCGTATTTTTGGGACAGTGACAAATTGGTTGAGGGCAGCAATCCAGAGGGGGTTTTGTTTCCCTCTCCTGTGTCCTCAGAGGAATACATCTGAAGTGTGGTTGTGTTTTTGTGTTTAAAACAGTGTTGAGGGAAACCTAATTAAGAATAGTTACCTCTCTGAAGAACAAGCTGGTTAAAAATAACTGCTCAAAAGGGATGCAGCTCCCTACCGAAGTGGTCAAAGCAGCAGAATGAGTTGCCTCAATCTAAAGTTACCTGTTTCAGATTGAAAGTCCCTGTATAGTTTTTTTTTTTTTTTTCAAATTTAAGCAAAAAACCTTCCTCTCGAACCTGTAATCTAGAAAATGTCCCTAAGTGCATTTATTTCGAAGGATCTTGCATTTTCATGCTGGTGAGAGTGGGTGTTTCTGCCTGTGTCCGTCTTTACTGTGATGTTTTGGTAAATCAGAGCTCAGTGATGGAGTACGTTTCCATTTTCTGAGGCAATCTGGGGAGTCTCAAAGGAAAAAAGGGTTAAGAGCACAGCCTGAAGCCTCCACAGAGTATTTACAGAATCCCCTCATTCCCAGGGACAATGTGCCCTTTCACTGACAAATGCAACATATTTTATAGGAGGCAACAGTGCTGACAACGACGGCACAATGCCACATTTATTATCATACAAAAAAAACATTTTTAAATTCTATGGGTAAATCTGTTATGAAGGGTCTCAGTCAACGGGTTGGACAAGAGAAGACTTGAACACATAACAGTCGGATTTCAGACGTGATATTGCGCATTTTCTTTCGGCCTTCTTCGTGTCGTTTCTTAAAATACACTGTTGCTGATTTTCCTTTAAAAAAAAAAGGCGGACAAACGACAGATTGCAATAAAATGAATTATTCAGCAGTGAAACCGCGCTCAGGTCTTTGTAAACAAGTGTTTGAGCTGGATGCGTAAAAATCGGTAGGTGTGAGGTGGATGTGGTGCTGCTGGTGATGGTGGTTGCCTTGACTACCGGAGTGTGAAGGTATGGTGTTCCAACGGCAGTTCTGGTTATTATGGATGAAGCATAGACACGCGCGCGCGTGTACACACACACACACACACACACACACACACACACACACACGCACGCACGCACGCACGCAGGCACGCACAGCAACGTGCCTCTGCGACAGCAACGCTGGTAGAAAATGAAAACACCTGAGTCGTGACGGGGTTACGAAACGGCCTCAGAGCACCAAGTGGAGTCGGCGGAACCTTGACGGCTCCAAAGATGAAAAAAAAAAAAAAAAAAGCCCAACCGTCAGCGGTTGTAAAACGCTTTTCAAATGTCACAGACGCGGAAGGACGGAGTGTCCGTCAGCGGCCGGTCCGAGATACTCACGCTCTTCTTCCGCAGGTGCAGCCCGTGCTTGAGGAGCCCCGGCAGGTCCCGGATTTTGTGTTTGAGCTGCGCCTGGTCCCGCGCGCTCCGGTTCCACCGCAAGCCCGCGAGCAAGCCGTCCTCTGCGGGCTCCGAGTCCTCCATGGTTCTCCCCCCTTTCCCCTCGCTTCCCTCTCCCAGTCCGCCGCCCGCGCTGCGCTCCCGGTGCCTACTGTATCCTCACAAGGCGCACCGCCGCCGCCCGTTCGCCATTTCCCCCCGCCTCGCGCTCACACGCAGCGACCTGCATCTGCAACCGAACCCGCGCGCTGCGTTAACGACCACCTCAATGTATTCCGCAGCACGCGACGCTGCTGCTCCACCCAACAGCGCTACCAGGTTGATGTGTGCGTGTGTGGGTGGGTGGTTGTCGCTCTGGAGGGGAGGAGGAGGAGGAGGGGGACGTTACAGGTGCACAGGAACATTGCATCACTTCCACCTTTCAACGCATCCGATAAAGCGGACGGACGCTGGCCGCCACTGACGCACTGGCGCAGTTGACATAGTGAGGTTGGAGTTTTAAACAGAAAACAATAGAAAGAGTTTGGGGGGAAGGGAAGGGGGGAAACTGATACGCGCAGGAGGCGCTCGGAGGGCCCCTACGTCACCACTTCACCTGGCTCAGATTTCCATAGGTAAACAAAGAACAACCACAGAGCGCGGCCGTGTTGGTGGGTGGTAAATAATCCGCAGTCAGGAGCCCCCAATCCGTGTGTTTGGAGGGGGATCTCAGCCGTGTGGACTATGAAACTGACACTGGATTGGAAATGTGATTGGCCGACTGACTCAGGTCACCATCCCGAAGCCTTTGTGTAAACTGTGGAACATGTTGGCTAAACAGAAGGGCCAAGCAGCACACCTGGCTGAGCAGTAGAATAACTCCTCCGAAGCGCCTTCTCCAGAATCCATCAGAAACACAATAAGGTTTCCACCACAGAAGCAAACGTGGTTCCTTTCTGAACAATGAGTGTAAAATCCTGTCGCGTAAAGTAGTAATATTAGTTTTTAATATTGCCCTTTTCTTCTTATTTCTCTGAACCATGGAGCGATACTAAGAGCCACAGTCGACACTGGACTTCTTTTTCTCTCCCTTTCATCATATGAAGGCTTCAGCTCTGTTGCCACAACATGTAATCAGTGCTTTGAGGGCCGTAGATGAGCCGTGGGACAAGAAGAAACGTGCGGTAAAGCTTGTAAAAGATCACAGCTCTCTTCGGAGCTTGTTGAATATGCAATAATTCAATTAGAGAATTTAACGAATACAGTATGAAGGAGACTTCATTTGGATTCAGGGTGTCCAAGAGGATCTGAGCTGGATACTGCGTTTGATAGGAAGCTGAGCAGAGTTCAGCCTGAGTGCAGTGGGTTCAGTTGTGTAACTCAGATGTGGAGTCTGCTTCTCGATAGGACTTGTAATCTGGGATAATTGCCGCCTTTCAGGGACTCAGATTATACCAACACCATCGCTGTCAGAGGTAATGGGCCAGCTAAACTGTTTGGCAGCTGGAAAACTGATGCATTGGGGGGGGGGGCACGAACAGTCTTTGAGCAGCGTTTCTATTCTGTTATGCAGACACAACTATACAAATTTTTCTGTGTCTTCATCTCTTAACATGCTTTCAATGTCATTGTGCCTTTTGCGAGGGAAGTGCCGGACATTAACCATCTAAATGTGATATTTTCTCGACATTCACACATTAAAAATTCATTTGAATTTCATGCCACTTAGGTCCTTTCAGCACTTCCTGCGATCACGTCTGGTCAATATGCAGAGCACAATGGCGTCGCGCCATTCGTCCGTCAAGGTAAAAGCCAGACGAATCGAGGGCGGAAAAGTGTTGCGAGGTTTTTCTCGAGACTCTCGGCAGGCTGGTGATCGGCTCCGTGCTGTTGCCATGACAGGCGTCTGACAGTAGGAAAGGAAAAAGGGGGTGTCAGCTGCAAATGCTGTATTGTGTGATTAACCACCAGCAGATACAGTGAGGACGGATTTGTACTCTGCAAGGACAAACCAGACATCAACACTGTCAAGTTTCTGAAGGGTGCCGTGTTGTGAAATCCATCACGTCGCGGGGAAAATGTCAGGAAGTAGCGGGAGACCGAGGTGGGAGGGAAACACCGGCAGCCGGTGAAGATCCAGCTATTTGGTTTCACATTTTCAGCTTTTCACAGAAACATTAAAAATTCATCACTCAGTAACAGTCAGAGTAAATGTTTGAAGAAAGCCCTATTAGTTATTATCGTATCTCTCATCTCGAATTCAAATGGATCATTTAAGGGGCTTTTCATCTTATCTGAACTGTGTGGAGGTTTGATCGGATTTGTTTGACAGAACTGGCAACGCAGCGAGCAAACTGTTGAGAACACAACATCTTTTTAGGCAGTAGCCTGCGACAGAAAAACAGCAAGGACGGAATGAAATCATCCTTGGGTTTGCTTCTTTTTTTAACCCTTGAACTTCCAGTTGAATCCCAATGACTCACTCATTGAACCTTACTCAAACTAACTGAACCATTCTTGTATTGTGCCAAATTTCTCACCGATGCTTTGAGATTTCCTCTAAACAGTGAAAATTATTATAGAGAGAAACACATGTCAAAAAGAGTCTTTCCCGTTTTACTTTCCACAGAAACAAAGGAGGAAATCTCCTATTTACACTTGCAGGCCCCTGAAGTTGAAAGCAGGGAATATGAGGGGAGCGCTGAGTGTTTGCTGAATTGCTGAAGAGGCAAAAGAAAAGAAGGGGACTTTGGGCTTTCTTGTGCCGAGTCTGGAGGATGATGAAATGTGCTGCTCTGTGGTCCTCGGGGATGCCGCGGAGACCAGCCGCTGATACATGAACACAGAGCCACATATGCACACACAGCAAAATCAAACAAACCTGATAGTGGAGCAGGAGCGTGCACGTGCACACGCGCACACACAGACACACACATACCCAGAAGTGTGTACACAGTACAAGGTATGATGATTACATGTTGATGCAGAGGGAGAAGAATGGATTATGGGGGAAGGGAAGAGGGAGAGGGAGAGAGCGAGAGAGGGAGAGAGAGAGAGAGAGAGATGGAGGGAGGGGGGGCAAGAAGGCCAAGACGGAGATAGTAAACCAATTACCATAGGACCGGAGAAAGCCTTTCATCCTAAAACTGTCACAGCACACACACAAATGCACATACTCCTATCTTTTTTTCACCGACGTCGCCCGCATACAAATACAGTGTCCGCGCTCACACAGTGGTCAGACGCCGCTCTTTATCGCTCACTCACACACATATCCAGAGCTATTCTCAAAAGAATGCACTCTTGATTAAATATTGAAGAGAGCCTGTGGCATACTGAGTGGAGATACAATTCCTCTCGTCTCTTACGGAGCTCTCCATCCAGGGAGGGAGACGAGGAAGAAACGCCACGGGAAGGGAAGAAGGAGGGACAACACAGCGGGAGGAGAAGAAGACACAAAGGCAAGCGAAAGTTGAAGAGGAGTGCCGTGGAGAGGGGAGAGGGATGAGAGGAGGAGGAGGGATGGGAGAGGGAGAACCTGCAGTGATGTACAAAGGAGGAGGAACTGAGAGCGGGCGAGAGGATGGATCAGAATCAGGAAGGGAGGAAAGTTCTGGAAAGACGGTGGCAAGCTAAAGGCTAAACACAGTGTGACGGTAGAGGTCGGTTGAACCAACACAAAGCACACAGCTGCCACGTGCACTGTGAGTTGTTGAAGCTCCGAACTTTTTCCTCCTTTTGAAATGATCATCAACTAAGAATTTGATGTGACTGCAGACTGTGACAAACTGCAAAGTATCATGAATGAGCAGAGCTCAGAGTAAACTTATGGTGGTGGCGCTCCTTGCACAGCGTGTGTATGCAAATCCTTTGACTCCATTGTAAGAATTGATGCTGTCCTGTCTCCGACTCACATTTACATAACGTAAAAACCCACCGAGAGGATCTGTGACCCCAATCAAACAGCGCCTCTCTCGCCTTGCTGAACGTGTGTGTTATTTCCCTGCTGCGTGGGCCTGTCCCCTGCAGGAAGACACGCCGAGAACACGCTGGACTTGTCGCGACAAGCGCGTGGTGCCTCCTAGCGGCAGTCACTGCGAGCTGCAGATGGAGAAGTCCACGAAGGGAGTGATAAACGCTATTACACAATGATACTCCCAGTATGAGAATCATGCAATTTCAACAGCAGCAGGATATATAGGATTATAATTTATGAGGACTGTGAGCATCACACATGCCTGTAAATACAAACCGTTCATTTTATAAACAATAAATTCTGCCACATGTTTACAACAATCTCTGTTCATTTGTCATTTGAAGGGGTAGCTGGTGAGTTTCGTTTCGAAGGAGCACATTGCGTCATTTAAAGTGCTAAAGTTCAGTATGCGAAAATAAAGACTTGCAGCCAAAAGCAGAAACGAGAGCTTGTCGAATGTATTCAGCTCCCTAGACTGGAGAACTGAGCGGCATGTTCACACGTTGGCTGAATTTGTGAATGTATCAGAAAATAAAATAAATCAAATTGAAGAACTGCGTTCAGCAGGGAAGAACGACACTTCCTGAAATCCTCTAACGCCGACGACCGATTGATGAGTTATTCTGGAGTCTCAGACTGTCCACTGAAAGTACCAAAACTCTCCCCGAATCAAGAGTGGACACCAATCCACTATTACAACATCCTCGCCAGTGGACATATTCCAACATCGACCAGTGTGTAGATTACAGCAACTTTTAGGGGGATTTGACTTCAATTGGTTTCACTGTGAATTAATTTCCCATGAAAACACACCATTGCAAGGAGAAAGTCAGAAATAAACAAACATGCTAGGAAGCCATTCAGCTGCACCCCGGCCATCCAAGAATGTCTTCAATGACCCAGTTTGACAGCTTCACTTGTCTCGTGACTATTTCTTGTCTTGCTGTTAAAACAAGTCCTCAAACTGCACATGAACGGCCTGGTTATGTTGTGCTTCCCCTGCCCCAACGAGCGAGACCTAAAATTTGTTTCTGCGAGCCGTGACTCATTGCAAAGAAAGTTTTCACTTGAGAAACCTGCCGAACTGCACAAACTTCACCCTGTAGCTCTCCTGCAGAGTGACTCCTCTCATGTCTTTATCTGGCTTGGTTAAAAAGGACGTCTGATGTCCTCACATAGGACTGCGACAAGCGCAACTCTGTCATTTCTTTGATGGCTACTCTCAAACTCGCATGATAAAGGGGCGCTGATTGGCTAAGAAACTGAACAGGGACGTAACCCACAGCAAGCGAAACTTGTGACAAAAGTGGAGAATGGTCACAGCCCCTCTCCATACATCCGGTGCCCACCAGAGCCAACAACAGGTCCACCATAGACGGGCAAAACTGCCACTGATGAGCTCAAACTGACGTATGCTTACGTCGAGGGAAGAACCAGGAGAACCCAAAGAAAAACCCACATGCGCATAGAGAGAGCATTGACACTCTGTGTGTGTGTGTGTGTGTGTGTGTGTGTGTGTGTGTGTGTGTGTGTGTGTGTGTGTGTGTGTGTACTCTTAATACACTAAAGGTATTTATTGTTAAAGAAGGGAGTAAAACAACAGTTGCTTCTCATCTTGTGAAAGAATTGTTTATTTGTGACATGTAAACCTCTGATAGTCAGAAACGTTCACCTGTTGGAAACTGTGGAAACACTCGAATTTGATAGCACAACAAGAAGACCTTTTGTTGCGACTTTGTGCAATGAAATCTTTGATTTTGCCCACGATCAAAAAGAGAACACTCCTGAAGAACCGAGCTGATGGGTGCGGGACAGATACGCTAAAACACCTAAAATTAGGGCGAGGGAGAAATTCGCGCTTTTCAAGACAAGAATAAAAAGTGGAAGAGCGGTGACATATGCTCCGACAAGTCCCCGTTTCGAGACTTGAAGTGGGGTTTCCGTTTTAAATCTGGAGCTAAAAATATGACAGGGATTTCTCCTTTTATGCTGACTCAATATATGTGTCAAGGAGCTTTCCTTTTTTTGCGAGTCTTCATATTATCATTCAAGCTCATTTGCTTATTGATAAATGAATTCAATTCCACTTTGATCTGGAATTGCAAATCAAAACACCAACCGTGCCAACCTACACCTACACGCCTGTATGTAACTTAGACTAGTCTCATAATTAAGGAGACGTCGACGGTGGACACATTGTATTTATAGCTGGAGAACTCCGTCTCAATTAGCATGATGAACCACCACTTAAAGACGCTGGAACGGAAGCTTTACGCAAACCTCCGATTCCACGTGTGTTTTGAGGAGAGAATGGGAAATCCCTCTGGTTTAATCCGACTATATAATGTCGGGCCGAGAGCAAAGACGCGCTACCTCCCTCAGGCCCTTCTGTGGCCCCTCAGCATCAGCAGAGCCCCCGCCAGTGTTCAGCCAGTGCCCCCCCACCGAGCATCGCGCCATGCCCTCCGCTCTCAGTAAGTGATGCGCCGGTGCGCACCTTTCCTGCTGGTCCTTGTCTCTGCTCGGTTGATCCAGACTCTCTCTCTCTCTCTCTCTCTCTCTCTCTCTCTCTCTCTCTCTCTCTCTCTCTCTCTCTCTCTCTGAATCAGACGCGGTCTCTGCGCTCCTGCTGCCGGCTCTGCTCCTGTGCGTGTCCGGCGCCCCGGCTGGCGCGGCCACCGACAGCGCGGCTGCAGGTGACCCCTCAGGTGAGGAGGCGGAGGAGGCGCCTGACCTGCTGAGCACCTGGAAGGCCCTCGCTGATATCGCCAAGCAGCACACCAAAGAGGTAAGAAGCCACGTTTCCACCTTCTTCCCAGTTTGTCCATTATGGGATGTTTGAGATTTTCATTTGCAGTTCATGGAAACTAAACATTCAAAGTCACATCAGGGTTTTGTTTTTGTCTTTCCAAACGTTTAGTTTCACTCAGATTAGAGAGCAATCTTTATTGGGAGCAGATAAAACATTTTATACTGCCACTCAAAGTGCTTCAAAGAAAGCAAACCATCAAATGACAAACAATACCAATGAGACTTATCAACAAAATAACTCACCTTTTACAAGTTTTCATCTGTACAAAATTACAGCAACTGTTGATTTTTTTTTCCATTTTTCTCTCCTGCTCATCCTCTTTTTGCTCTCTTTCAGTTCGAGAATGAATTCCAAAGAAACGCCACCATTCTGGACAGCTACAAACTGCCCTCGTTCCCACTGAGGTGCCCGGAGTCCAACTTCACTAAGGTACGCTGACACGGTGGGGAAGGGAGCAGGGTGGCTGGCGGAGTTCACCTGATCGCTCACGGAGCTTCATGCGCGTCCTCTGCAGGAGGCCTGCTACCAAAGGCTGGCCACGGGCCTGCTCACCTACATGGTCCTCCTCAAGCACGTGGAGAGGGAGTACCCCAACAACACGCTGCTGTCTGCAGCCAGACTCTACAGCACAGTCGTGATCCAGCAAATCAAAGAGAAGGTGGGCGATTCACTGCTGACAGAATCATTCCAATGTAGTATTTACTGTAGCTGGATTGCATCTCCTAGGTAACAGACTGAAAGATTTAAACCAATGCTTCACAAGTAGGCAGCAACATGTGATTCGATACAGTAAAAACCTGTTGAGGGTTGATGTCTGATTGGGAACCTCTGACCTGAGGCCCACCTGAGCTTCACTCGGATGACTCCACACTTGCGTTTGCGTGACTCCCCTCTGACTCCCACCCGGCCCGCAGATGAGACGGGGGGATCGCGTGGCGGCCCCGGGCAGCAGCCGGGAGGCGCAGCTGCTGAGGGAGTTCAACCAGCCCCACGACAGCTACCACAGGAAGATGACGGCCCACGGCGTCCTGCACCACTTCAAGAAGTTCCTCGCCGACGGCAAGAGGGCCATCGACAAGCGGGAGAAGGCCAAACGGAGAAAGCAGCCCGTCTTCTACAAGGCGTTGAAGAGATGATGGCGGCGGCCGTGAAGGAGTCCCTCAGGGAAACTGGCTGGTGCTAACGTCGCTCCTTGAAGATCCGCAGTATTCGTGGCAAGAAGCGACGAGCCAGTTTACTGCGATTAACATGAGTTTCATTCAGTAAGCTTTGAAGGTTTCATGATTTATTTATACTATTTACACTTAGAGACAGTTTATTTATTGGAAAAGAATCCTGTGTCACTGTAAACATTAAATGTGTACGACTCACTGATTCTGTTAAATAACTTGAGATTTATTTAAAGTAATAAAATGTTAATGCTATGACTGCATTGCCTGTTTTTTTGAAACACTGATTTCACGGTTGTTGAACCGTTCCGTGTTAATTGTGTGTTTAAATACTTTCATTAAGAGTGACTGAGCAGATTGTTCTGAAGCAAAAACAAAGCAGGTTCACACACAAGGCCCCCTAAAATTGCTCCCTCACCCTACACAAGTTGTCATTAAGTGATACACGGTCATTGTTGGTCTGAAGGATTTAATTTATTGAATTCAATATGAAAAAAAAAAATCGAGAAAAAATAAATGAAACAGACGATACAACCAGCATCACTTTCACAGGGAACATTCAACATTCACTCGGGTGGGCCTGAAGACCCTGCGGCTGAAAAAACTCTGTGTGCGTCAGCTCTACTCAGCGAAGAGGTGAGGGAACAGACGACGCTCTCTCGCTCCTCTGCGCCCGTTTTTGGGAGAAGAAAGTGAGAGGTGGAGTCCGTTTCCTGGGTGTTTGATGAGGCGGTCACATGGCTTCAGCGGAGGAGGAGGAGATCGGAGACGCTCCTCAGCCCCAAAGTAAACTGGAAGAAAAGAAAAACGGTGAAAATCTGTGAGAAAACATTTGACTGGACCATCACGGATGCAGGGTTTTAGGATAGAGGCGAAATCAACGACTCAGTGGCTGTATAAAAGAGGAAATACAACCTGATCTGAATGTAATTAGACTGTTTCTGGCCTGTTTGACCTTTGAAACGAAAAAAATAAAATAAAAAGGCAACATCATGTCATCAAGTTTTTGCTTGGATATGAAAATCCTGCAGTCAGTAGAGAAACGTCTGTATGACTGCGAGCCGTTTCACACCTCACTGGGTTTCCCGTGGTGCTGTGGTCAGTGTGGCCGTGTTGAACTCAGACGAACTTACATACCAACATTTTCCACTGGTGTCTGTTTATTCTCAACTGTTAATTGGAGAGGCCACTAAAGGCTGGACACTACAGGCTTAGGCAGACACTAAAGGCTGGTTATGTTATTGGTGTGATGGCATGCCAGTCCTGCGGGATGACTCCTCCCCCTTACGCCTGACAGACCTGCGCGCTCTCTTTGCGCCGTTTTCCCAGCAGGGTTCTCTGCGGTTTGCTGCCCCATCGAACCCACCTCACGCTCTCTTCTTACACTCTTCTCAAACACCCCAAATCTGGTTTCATGAGTGTGAAGGGGGGTTTTCATTCATGAAGTGGCAGTCTCGTGGGAATTGATGAGTTTCTCTCCAGTCACGGTTAAACTTCCACCTTAAAAGGGGGTACAGTCAAATGACTGATACATGTGAAGGAGAACAAGTGAATCTTTCCTTGTTTAGTTCCTTCGAGAAGCACAAATACTGTCCCATAACCCCTTTATTCCCTTTTATCAGCATCTCCACAGGCTAATATTAATGAGTACACAAATCCCACCACCACCTGTGCTCACCTCAGGACTGTGGGTTCAGGCATTCCTGGGTCTGCTCCTCGTTTGAATCCTGTAAAAACAGGTCGTGCAGTTGGATTAAAACCATGTCAGTGAAGAGAAGTGATGCAGGCCGATTCAGCAGTCAGCCAGACTTTCGGTTGTCGTGATCATAGACGAACCAGTGGCCCTGAAAACCTCAGGGGAGTCAAGAAGAGGACCCCCCACCCCTTTAGTGACAAATGTATGAAAGTAAAAAGGGGGCAGGGAAACAGAGGTAAAACGGAGGGGGAGAAAACAAAAAGACGTATGAAAGGGGAGCATCAGCGTCGGTGTTTCCCTTCGGCTGACAGCGTCACAGAAGCTTAATTTGCGGTGGGCAACTCCACCGGCTGTGCGGTCACACAGGCAAAAGTTGCGACTTCCCGATATTTGCGCCAATCTGCAGACGTCTCAATTTTTCCAAGTCTGCACTTTATCCCTCATCCACTGAAAAAAACATTTACAGGCATCTCACAGCTTGAGCCGGAGGAAGTTGTCGACTGGATTTGGCTTTCATGTGAGATCTCACGGGAGCAGGGGAAACAGGCTTTGCTGCAGTTTCTTGAATCACGCCTGAGTGCTTGTTTGACTAATCAAAAACTCACACTGCAGCATCACAGACACATACTACAAAGTGGTGCACTTCTGCATTCGTCAGGGAGCTTTTCAAGATAATAATAGACACGCATTTTTTCACCACAAACCAGACCTCATTTTTACTCACGATCCAGTCTCACTACAATGCAAATATAAACACACTCACAACGACGGGAGGAAACCTGCTCGTTTACAGGGAGAACATGCAAACTCCCAAAAAGTCCCACCAGGGCTGAGACCGTGGGCCTTCTCGCTGTGAGGAATCACTGAACCACCGTGTGCAGCCCCTAACTGTCATTCTATTTATTTTTGTGTTGCGGTAGAGAAAAAAAACAGGAACCCAGACATTCAATTGTGGCTTTAAACTCTTGTTTGAGGTCATTGACTGTGCAGCCGAACTTTGCATGGTGCATCTGTTTCAAGTGTCTTGGTCGAACTGGTTTATTTGCAGAATGAGAGGGTTTGAGTAAATTTTGAGAGAGACGTCCATTTATTTAGATTTACCACAGTGAGAAAAGTGAGGAATGACTAAAAGAACACCGGAAACTCTATCAGGCGCTGGATGTATTACAGCACAGCCACTTTCACCCACACTGAAACTGTCACTACGTCCAGTGACTCGTCCTGCATTAAATTAGGCTCTACATCAGGGGGCGCTCATGTGCACATGAATGCTCAAGCACGCGACATCACCAATACCGAAGACCAAACAGATACCACATCCAATTTTAAGTTTGCAGAGATGTCAGAAGGATTATAGTTCGACCAAATCAATGCAAGTACCCTCAGCATCCCCACAGACCCCAGCATGGTAACCACAGTCGTTAGCTTAGGCTAACATTTAGCGAGCCACCCCCAGTATTCGTGCCCGGCTACTGACCGAGGTACAGCACGGTGGGGATGAAGCCCCATCGGATGACGAACTGGCCGCACTGGAACAGCTGCTGGAGCCGCTGCTTGGTCTCTTTGCTCAGCTTAGCCATGTGTATCTCCTGAACGGCGCAGTGCCTGCTGCTTCCAAGGACGGGGAAGGAGGAAGTGACGTCAGAGAAGACAAGGAAAGCACAGCGCAGGTCTCCATCCGTCTTCCCTGCCACAGGGTGACACCCTGTGGCCAGATGGGCTACTGTAGGTGTTCAGATTTCTTTTATTTATGCGCTCCGTTGTTGTGATGAAGAGGAACGCAATTTTGTGTCCAATTCTTGGTTTCTGTTGTAAACAATATCCAGTTTGTTTATGTAGACAATTTATATTTCAAGCCATTGCTACAGTTCACGCAATAATACTGATATGATGAAATAATGAAGTGGGACTTTTGAGGAGTTAAACTATCTAAATAAAGCACAGAGAACCACAGGTGAAATATAGAAACACTTTATTCCCAGAAGTTGTAGCAGTGAGTTATTTTCAAACATAGAAAGGCCAAAATTACCAACTTTAGTACAACAGTATGATGTACGACAACAGCTTACTCATTCACATTCTGCAAACCCACATACAAAGAAATATGATTGTTATTGTCCCACCACGCTACGGACACTCAACATGTCTAGTACACGGAAAACGGAATACATGTTTGTTTGGGGGGGGCGGGGGGGCAGCATAACACATGATTAAGGACATCGAATGCAGCAGATGGTTGGAACTCATGGTCGCGTTGTGATGATGATGATGGCGAAACAACAAGAAGGGACGCAGTAAACACATCACTAAAAAATTACTACAGACAGCCTGAATGGCGGGTGTGTCAGGGGACAGGGACGATGCCTCATTGTTCTGGATTTGCTGGCGATGCAAAGTTACAGTTTTAAAAGTTGCCGTTACAGGTGGCGACACAGTGGACTCGAAGTGGGAGTTTTTACAAAGCAACAAACATGTTTCTCTCACAGGAAAATACCACAATGGAGAGTCAAACCTCTCTTGTTCATAAGAAAATACCAAAGTTGAAAGCACAACTCTTTTGCTCTTCCATGTGCAAAATTCAAGATTTAACAAATCACACACTGATCTTCATCACCTGTCTAAGATTAGAATCATCTTTGCCATTTGTTAGGTTCTCGCTTAATTTTTGCCTTTAATACCACAGCAGCTCAGGAAGGTGCTCGAGGAGCGAGGGAGAGGGAACAAATATTGCTATTCCATCACGGCGACAACACGGTGTGATTGTAAACAAGAAACCCCATTCTTTACATACTGGTTGGATAATTAGTGGTTGTTTTCCAAGTTGATCACAGGTGGCATGAGGTGGTGTTTCTACAAGCACCGATATAACTCCAGAGTGAAGACAGAGAGAAGTTTAAGTGATCAAATGATAGAATACACTGAACGGGAGAGATTGGTATTGCTATGGGAGGGCATTCATTTTATATATAGATTTAAAAAGGGAGTCGAAATACGAGCTTCAACTTGGATGATCACACCTTATTCGTTGTATCAATCAGCAGCCTTTGTCTCTAAAAAAATAGTACACGCACACGCACGCACACGCACACGCACACACACACACACACACACACACGAGCATGCTCACACACACTTGCCACCTGCCCTCTGACAAAGCCACACGAAGTAAAGATGGAGGTACGGAAAAGCCATGCAGGGCAAGGAAGGCCAATTCAATCATTTTCCTCAACGCTTTTCCACAGTTTGAACTGTGATCCTTCTCTGCCAGGGAGTGAAGATTCACCCGACTTCACTGCATCAGAAAAACAGTTAAAATCAGTGAAACCAGAGGTGGTATTTCTGAGAGGAGACTCTGCTGAAGGGGGCAGAAGAAGAAGCTGACTGCTCTCTGGAGGTGCGAGTGAAGCAGGCGAGCAGCCCGCTTCGCAACACAGACACGTGAAGACGCCCAGAATGGAGTGACGTGGAGTGACAGAGGGAGTGTTTCTTCTCTTGTTTGTAGTCCACTGCATTTGGCATGGCTTGGAGTTCCAGGTCACAGGTACAGGGTCACATGATCAGAGAGGAGTACAGTCAAAGGGGTCACGAAGGGTTCAAAGGTCGGAGCCGAGGTGCACGCTGATGCTGGGGGAGCGCTGCGTGTGGTTCGGCGCGGGACTCAGGTAGCCCCCCATCCCTTCCTCCTGCAGGCTGCAGGAGTACCGGCCGGCCTCGGAGGCGGTGTGGTTGTTGGCGGGAGTCGCGTTGTTGCCGCTGGCCACCTGCTCGAAGGAGCGGGAGAAGACGGCGCTGGCGGTGCGCGTCAGGCTGGTGAGGGCTCCTGCTTTGGGCACTGATTGGCTGGAAGTGAGCGTCAGCCGCTTGACGGACAGCTCTGCGTTCTCGCTGGCGGCGCGGCCCGTTGTCAGAGGGCCCGCCTCTTTGTCTTTGTCCTTGCTGGTGCGCCCACCGAGCCGACACTTCTTCATGGCCTTGGCCCCCAGGTTCAGTGTGGTGACGCTGTTGCTGATCGTGATAGTAGGTGGGGTCACATCAGGCACCACCCCACCTGGCCAAACCCCTTCATCCACCTCAGAAATATCCATCAGCTCGTCCGGGGAACCCAGATCCACTGCGTCTGTCAGACGGACAGAGACAAACAGGCACCAGCGTGACAAACAGGAAGATGACTAACTGAACGCTCTCGTCTGTCATCCAACCTCTCTTTTTACGCTCAAACTTTGGAAAAGAATAAAAAAAAATACATGGAAAAAGCAGGATTTAACTCGGTATAAAAACTCCGGATGGATGACAGAGGAGGTCTATCTTTGTCCAGCAGGTGGCGCCTTCACACCATGGTCCTCAGCTAAGAGGAACCCCTCCACCTGCCAGGACTCAATTAGCATACAAAGCAGAGTTGTGAGACACCACTCAGTGATTTAGTAGCAGAGGAATGCGTGTTTTTGTCCCAAACGCAGGAGAGGACAGCAGCTAAGAGCACAAGCCTTGGAAAGATCAGGAAGGAAAGTAGGGGGAAAGCAAACAGAGGCACAAAGAACAGCCTATCACTCTGGACACACACCCACACACTAACACCGTTCCTGCTCTGTTGAGGACGTGTGTCAGTGGCCCCGTGAGCAGCCACACACCTGCATATTCACAAAGACACTTTTTTTTGGAAGGCTGATGCTATCACTGCAACAGAACACCAGTAAACAGCTGATGGACAGACAGATAGGCAGGTCCTGTTTGAGTCTTTCATGGTCACATTCAGCAGGTTTGGGAATGTGGTGGAAATCGAACTTTTTCGGCACATCACTGTTGCAAACACACCAAAAACGAAACAAATGTCAGGACCCGCTTATCTTTCTTCAGCTTGTAGCTGTAGAACAGTCAGAAGGAAGTAATCTGTCGAGGCGTACCAACGTGTGTTTAGTCAGAGACTAAAAAGCCTGCTGATCCTTCTCCAAGGAATGCACGAGGTAAACTCCTTACTAACAATGCGAGAGGCCAAATATTTCTGTCAGCAACTCAATGAAACTGAACTGAATGTGAAATTCAAGGTCATCAAGACTTTGTTGGACAACTTTTGACTTTCACCTGACAAGGGATTGATGGTAAAAGCGCATGTCAGCTTTATTTTGGCCTTCTTATAACGGCACTTCATGGTCTCTTCTTATGTAAAAAAGGCTCATTCAAAGGGGACCTTTGCGGTTTAATCACAACAATTAATGGAATGAATAAAAGGAAGCAAATTTCAAAGAAAAAAATGTTGACGAAACGTTCCGACTTCACCTCAACCACTTTCATTATCCTGATAGCATGAATCAGTCAAGTTTAACTCATCATCAAGGACTTTTTCTCTTTTTTCCCCCCCAATCAGGTTATTGATGGGTATTGATCTCAGTCTTGGCAGGAGATTATCACAAGGAAGCCAAAGCCACAAAGAGGAGAGTAAATGACTGAATGACGATGGATAGACAGATGAGAGGATCAGGGCGATTAGGAAAAGAAAGGTTGGTGGGTGGAGCCCAGCGTAAAAAAAAGGTAAAAGGGGAAGAAGTATTCATGCAGCGTTTTAGACCACGCTCCACACATGGTTACCTAGGTTACCCCGGGAGTGGGGCTGGGGAAGGAGGGGCTGGGCCTTAGTATTGGCTCCTCCCTGTGGAGGCCGAACCAGAACCCTCATTCTCCACCATTCGCCTCACAGACTTCTGCCTCCTGACCTCCTGACCCCTTGTGCTGGAGTCATGACCTCGGGGGTCCAGGCTGACCTCGGAGGTGGGGCCCGACGTGTCGCCGTCGGAGCGTGGCCGCATGGAGTCTCCGTTGGGCATTCGCTCGCCGCTCACGCCTGTCACACTGATCTCGGGGATGGCCACGCCCCCCAGTGCAGCCTCACTGTCTACACTCACCTCCTGGGACTCTATTTGGGGGGAGCATGGGGGGAGGTAATGGGACAACACACAAACATGTATATATGTGCAGAGACACAAACACAGAGATGGACAGACATGTTTCATGCACAAAATGACGGGCATGTGCACAGACACACATGACCAGAGAAAAAAACACACACACACACATACACACAGAGGTAATCAATGTAATGGCAGACAAAATAAAAAGAAAAGAAATCATAGCGATCAGAATACAACACATGGTCAAAGTTCATGCTACATGGAGATGAAAACAAGCACGGCATTTCAATGGAAGTGCAGTTCATGCCAGATCATCGCTAATTTCTACACGTTAATTAATATCTAATCGTATTTTCCACCATTGTCTGCTCACGACAAAAGCTTTTTGCATAAAGAAGGAGCTCCAAAGGGCAGGAACACTGACATGGAAAATGGGTGTTAGGTCTGACATGAAACCTACTCATTAAACTCGCCAAAGGCTGTAATTTGCTCAAATTATCTGTCGACGGTGAAAAGAGAGACGCTTTTCTAATTTCACACCAAACAGAATTTCATCATGGGCTCAATAGAGCTCACAATGAAAGGTAGGATCCTTTTTGCTGTGGTCATCAGCAAATTCAGAAAGTCAGAGACAAAATGACAAACACACACATAAATACACAACATTAAATCTGCATGATGCTTTGAACACACTGCACTCATTCTGACGGTCTGATTCGAAATGCCATGTTGAGCTCGTTTGCTGATCTGAGTGCTCTCAAGCTGTTCGGTTGGTCAATGTGTTGCTACCAAATTGTGGGAATCAGATGGGAGGTTGTTTTAAATGAGCAGATTTGAAAACGGAGGAAAACCGCACCAGCTACCAAGCAGAGGATGGGCTCTCTTCGGGATGACAACACTCCACAACACGGTGACTGTTGGACAGTGAAGTGGGTGGATGAACAATACTGAGGTCTGAACCTCGTCCTCTCTCCTAAAGCATGGATGCTTTGAAATCTGGCCATTGTACTTGTGTCTTTTTTGAATAAATAACGTTAAGAGAAAATGCATTATTAGGTCGCAAAACGTTTAGTTTTCTCACACAGAGATGCGCTTTCTTTAGTGTTGGTACGTGTCTGCAGCTCACCGTGTCTCTTCCAGCGGTGACCTCTGATGGAGAGGGAGGTGACGGCGTTGCGGGAGATCCGAGAAGCGGTGGGTGTGATTTCCACCTGGATACTCCGCGCCCCCTCCTTGTTGTTGCTCTTCAGTGCTGCACCGTGCAGTGATGACTTGATGGCGTTACCCACCTGAACGTATGAAGGAACATGGGAATGCACTGCTTGTGACACCACTGTATCAGACAAGTAGGTGATACTGCATGAAAACAGCAGAACAGCGGGACCTGAAAATGAGTTACATTTGCGGCACAGTTATGAGGAGGGTTGACTGCAAGCACGGAGCACTGACTGACAAAGTTGCCCAGACGGGTGATGTAACAAAAACAAAAATGCTTTGTGCTTCTCTTCATAAAACACGATTTCACAAGTCTTTATGTAATAAACTGTGCTCGGCTGGAAATTCTCAAGTGACACTTGGACTAATAATCATGTAACAGCCGAATACGTAACATGAGGTAGAAGGCATCATAATCGCAACACAGCGTGCCTTTTGTGCGAGATTGCAGCACTTTGGCCTCACGAGGGACACGTCATTAAGTTATGCTAAGCTAGCAGCCACCTGCAGTTTTCCAATTGCAGCGAGGCAAATGGCGCCCACGAGACCTGCGATGTCTAATCTGTTTAATTTGTTTTACACAACGTGGCGTTTATGGATGTCATGTGGCCATATCCTCTGTGAGATCCTTTCCAGTGACAACAATCCCAATGCTGTGTGCTTGGACTGCTGTGGAGGAGCACACCTTGACTTGTGTAGTAATATTGTGAGCTTAGGGTTCAATCCTCTACTCCCTGGGCCTCAAGGATTACAGCTTAACGGAGCAGAGTGGAAAGCATGTAAATAATCTAGTGGGATTACACTCCGCTTGCAGTTGCGAACACACACATACGCACACACACACACATACACACTGGCCAACACAATGCAGCACACTGTGCATGAATCAAAACCACAGGTCAGCATGTGCATCGCAATCACATGCTCACACACATACACACAGACACGCGCACCCACACCACAGTGTACAAACAAACAAGGGAGAAAACCAAACTGTGAACACACTCACCAAGAGAGCTTCAGGAAACAACTCCAGCTGGGCTCGATACAGAACATCGTCCAGGGCTTTGGAGCCTAGTTCAACTTCACCGTTACACCTACACACAGTCAGATTCAGGTTCACAAGCAACCTGCCAGTTTTTTTCCTACACTGATTTAAAGCCTGATTATCACATCCCACTGTTGGTAATCTGATACTATATACCCATACTCAAATTAGTTGACAGAAAATATTGTTGTGTTTGTGATTGCTCATGCACTCACTCCGCAAGTGAGACATGAAAAAAAGAACAGATTTTCAGGCAGTGTCAAGTGCACATTGAGAGTTTCAGAACAAAGGTCGGGTCCATACAGCAGGAGAAATGCTCTGAAAAATGTCATGTGGGTTAATCAAAGAGTTTATTTCTGGCTGTGTGTGCAGGCACATGTGTGCAACTCACAAAGCGTAGTGGATCCCCGTGATGAGCTGAACCAGAAACTCCGATGTGACCGTTAGCCGTGTGCTAATGCCTTTGTACCGCCGCATCTGTTGCCGAGGGTAACCACATATACACACCCTGGAGAACAGTAAAAAAAAAAAAAAAACAATTGAAAGGAATTTATTCGTGAGAAACAAAGAAGCAGAGAGAAACCAGTCTCATGGTGAACTTTGTTGCTTCTCTAATGAGGCCATTTACTTCCCTGTGGTGAGCCAGTTGGAAACGCACTAACAAACAAGAACATGCCGGGTATAAACTTTTACACACTTAAGCAATACAATGCATGATGATTGATTGATGGTTTGAAGTAGCCTCAAAGGTAAATTTAGGTAATTATTTCAAAGCAGCTCGCCTGGAGGACAGTCCAAGAAGTCAAAGTCTAAGAGGCAATCTAAGAGGCATTGAAACCTACGGACATTTTATGTACGAAGCAACTGACACACGGCAAACTGTCGGGAGGAAATCACAGCTGATGACTTCTGCTTTAGCTCTGCACTTATCAGACCAATGCTCCTCTGCAGCTGGCAGATAACCAAAAATCACAGAGCCGGGCCTCGAGCTGACTGACGATATCTTGGCTCGCTTTTGCAAAAAAAAAGGGTAAAGAGGCTCAGATAAGCAGCCTCCACAGAAACATGATGACACAGATGCCAGTCAATGTGAGAAATGAGCATGTGTGTATAAACCCCGAAGTGCTTGAGTGAAGTGACCCACGAATGCGATGTGCAGTGTGATGCGTGTTTTCATCTTTTTACCTGGAGCTGAGCTGGCAGAGGGACTGCAGGGAGGTGGAGGTCATGTAGCTGAGGGCAGCGTTGTAGCACAGCAGCAGGAAGGTCAGCACCTCGAACCTCAACACACAGAAAAACTCGGAATAGCACACAATCTCCAACAAGTACAGACATTTCAGTCAAGCCAACCTTACATAATGATTGATTTCGATGTTTAGAAAAGTTTTCCATGATTGGAGCTCCAAATTATTATTTCCAATTCCGACATTTTTGACATCGAGCAAAAATCTGAAGAATGACGTCAACATATCTCTGCGTGATCACAGAAACCAGACTTGTTTTGCTGAACAAGAATTCTTGGGGCTGAAAAAACAAATGAGTCATTGCATGTTTTTAGTTCGTCTGAAATACGGTTGGAGGGCTGTAATAAAAAGCAGTGGACATTCAACTTGGACCACCCCCAACCTCCAGAGTTTTTTCGTCACAGTTACTTTAAATTAGGAAACCCCTAACAGCACTATAACAACATTGAATGCAGCAAAGCAATGACAAGTGCCACAGGCCATCACTGGAGCCCCATGAACAAAATAATTGGCTGTGGCAGCAGCTAAAGTCAGCCTCTTCACACAAGTTTCCATGAACCTAACTCAGGCAGAGCAACATTATAGCTGCAAATAGCTAGATCTCAAGCATGTGTTGACAAGAAACAGACATGGGATTTTTCGTTGCACTGCTCCTCCTCTTTCATACGTTTGTCGGCTTTCTTCCTGCCATGTATTTGCCACCACTCCTCATACCTGTTCTGTGCTGTAAAGGTTTCCCTTTGTAGGTGAGGCCCGCTGTACACGACCCTGCTCAGCCCATGATTGGCTAAAGCGCCTTCTGTGAGGGCCAAGGAGCCAATGGTGGAAGGCTGAAGGCACAAAGAAGTTTACTGAGCTCGAGTCCTGCAAATACAAGTGGGAAATTTCTGAACGAGTTTGTGAGGACGCCATACTCACCTCATGGTATACTGAGGGTTTGGAAAGGGAAGGGACAGTAAAGGTTAATACTTTACTCTGTCCATCTTTGTCAACTATTTCCTGTGGGATAGACAGACAAGAAGACAAAGGATATCTTTTAAAGGGCGATAAAAAAATCAGCTTTTAATGTGCGTGTGCCCTTAACCCCTCGAGCTCTTTAAGCATACTCATCCTTTATTTGTGTGTGTGTGTGTGTGTGTGTTTGTGTGTGCACCCTGGGGTCTCATTTCCACACTGCTTGTTGTGTGCACTAGCTTATTTGTGTGCATGTTGTGCAAAACACACATCCACACACCCCAGGGTCTCTGTGTCCCCTGCATGGCTGGTAATGTCAAACATATTAATGGGAAGCAGCCAGCAGGGTGAGTGACAGCTGACCTATTCTGGTATTCAGAGAGGAAGTTAAGAGACACTGCACTTTGCTGATAGAAGGGCTTTTTGAAGGCAAAACGCTCGTGAAAACACTTTAATAATTACTTGTGCAGGCTTGGCTCGGTGGGAGGCTTATGGGTATTTGTAAGTTGTAGTCCATTTATAATGTATGTGGAAATTCACTGTGCATTCTTTCCCCTTCTTCCAACTCATATTTCATGTTACTCTTTATGTAACGAGGAGAAGGGCAAAAAGAACTATTTTAAAAGTCACAACACTGCTCCTGGAAGCAGTTGTTTAGTTAAATTGCGTCCTTTGGAAACGGCATGATCTTGTGCCAACAACGCTCCCATGCTTTCTCTCACCAGGTTGTAAATGCCCAGCAGCAGGGCTTCGATGCAGCCGGAGGTGTGGGGGTCCCTGGCTGCGCTGACGGACAGGAGGCTCCACAGGAGCTCTGGCAGGAACTGTAGCGTGAAACGCTGCAGCTGCGGCTCACCACTCCGGTAAAATTCAAATAACTGGTGACACACAGGCTCCAGGAGCTGAGGAGAGGAGGAGTCGATAAACAAAAAGATGCCAGTTACAGCATCAGTCTCTAAAAGTCATCTTACAAGCTGGTTCGCGCCTAAATTCTGCAAATAAAATTCACAACTGAAATACACAGATCACAGAGATGTAATAAGGGAAAGGTAGGTGGTACCTAATCACAATAAAATGTCTACATGACTGAAAAATGTACATACATCACTGTAGTTTTCACGAATGACCTTGTAGAGAGCAGGAACCAAAGAACCTTTATCTCTCAGCGAGGCAGCATAGGTGGAGACGGCACTGTCAGGGAGAGTCTGAAACACACGCACACACATACACACTGAACTTTGAAGCACCACGGACTCCAGTCTTACTAATTACCTGAATTAAGGCACACAGCAAGAGAACCTGCAAAGTGATGGCTTAAGGACTGAACCCTATAAATTGATCTACTCAAACTGACATTTAAGTATCCATGTCTAAGAAGGAGTTCAGAGTAGATGAGTAAAAAAGCTTCTGGAAGACAAACTTTATGTCAACAAATGAAATGACAGGTATGAGCAACACAGCAATACATCAAGTTCAGCTTCGGAGGTGTCAAGAAATGACAGTTAATAGCTTTTGAGGCTTAGGGACACAGATTGTGTATGTGCTTCAAAATGCTGTCAGTCACTCTGATCTGCTTGAATTTGGAGGTCAACAACACTGACAGGGAACAACGGATTTATCATCACATTTTCACACAGCAACAAATCTCATCTGGCCCTTTATTATCATTGTTCTCGACTAAGCTGCGGCTGCAGTGCCAGTCACGTCTGGGTGAGTGCTCATGTCTGAGTGGGAGCGTGCAATTTTCTGGGAACGCTGCACTTCAGAGAGCGTGTTTGATTATGTGTATGAAATCAACTCAGTCGATGATAGCGAGCAGCGCAGGCAGCATACAGATCGCAGGTGTATGCTGATTAGAATTCTCTCGACACACAGAAACTGAGGGAAGCAGTACCTTAAATTCTGACAGCCATTCCTCCACCACTCCTTGGTCCATAGCCAACATGTTCCCTCATCTGCAGTGGAGTCGCCTCTACCTGCAAGAGAAAGACACGCTATAAACATGAACTCTGTGTAACCAGTGACAAACAGAAAATTTCGTGTTTGGCATATAAAAATGGGAAAAACACACAGGAAGAACAAGGACTCAAAGCTTGAACAGTGCTCCTTCCACACTTGCCTGGCCTTTATGATTTGTTATGCGCTTGTTAAAAATATTCTGTTACACTGAGCAAACACTGTCACGGTCTTGGTGAGCGGTGAGTCTGCTTTCAGTCAATACTCCCAAAGAAGTGCCAGCCTCTCCTTCCCCTCCGCTCTCCTCCTGTTTTCCTGTCTTCCCTCTGCAGCGAGTACCTTCTCAACTCCGGCTCACAAACCTCCAAATCACCCACACAGAGACAGCCTGGCTGCCTTCACTGTGAAAGCAATGATGAGGATACAATATGACACAGCTGAACGTAGATGCTCACTGAACAGGCTGTACAGTTTGTATGTCTATAAGCAGAAGCGGACAAAAAAGAGAGACCGTTCTTGTCAACCTCAGAGCTTGTTCTCTCCATACAGCACATTCTTTGCTTGCTTAGACCATGTCTGTTATTGGGCATCTGTTTCTATTTGTCACAGCTTTTAATGATTGCATTTTAACTTCTCCCTATCTTCTTTGAAACTCTCCATTTCCATCAAAACTCCACCACTGTGTATTCTTCTTTTGCTCAGTACTTGTCTGCTATTTTATGTTTCATTCTGTTGGAATAAATACGAAGGCTCTTTTTAAAGCATTTTTTTCTGGGAGAAAGAGAGACAGTTGAAAAGCGTTCGAAAGCACGGCTAACAGAGAAAAAGAAAAGTTCAAGAGGTATTTTTAACCACAATTCAAAACATCTCCCACACTGTGGAGGTACCACACTCAGTTCAGTGTCCTTAACATCGGTTCATGGAGAAAGGCTTCTTTCTGTGTGCTTTCTTAAAATCCAGTTCTAACACTTAGAGTGTCTGTTTGAGCAGTGATGCTCGTACCTGCTTATCTTTTGACTTCATGATCAAGTTACTTTTCGTGAACTACATCAAAAGGCTACCACATGAGTCCTGGAAGGTTATCACCTGCAGAGGATTTGACACTTTGTTACATAACCGACGCGCGTTGTTCTCAAGACAACAAGGATCCAGATCAATAACTATCACATAAAAGCATCAGTTGGCCTGAGAAGCTCTGCTCTCTGCTAAGGACGAGGGCACCGTCTGTGCCCGTCTCCCTGATGGATTATCTGTTTTCACTGGAGTGTTTGTCGTGCCTGAGTCATGCATGGGCTCTGAAACTGCAAGTACAAGGCTGCACTGACTGCTCATTGCAGACTCCAAGTCCATGTTTGGTATGTCTCTTGAAAAGTAGCGGGGAGAATCCCTTCAATGTGCACACGTCATGCACAAATGTGTGCTCATATGTGAACTTGAGAGGGGTTGATTCCATCTTTTCCATCAGACTCCCAGACTTTCTTCTCTTACTCACACATGTGCACGCTACTATTTAAAGTATCAACTTTTTAGCTTGAGAGAAGCTACAAGTAGAAAAAAAACCCATAAACATGCTATGGAAGTAGCTTTGGATAATCGCACAGCTTGGAAATCATGTGTCTGGTATTTATGAGCTGAGATCCTAACAAGTGTGTGATTGAAAAGACTTTACTGATGATTTCTGTGCCTCCTCTGTTCCTTCCTCAAATCATTTCTCTCCATTCATGCTTCCCTCTTCAGCATCTAGGTGTTGTTTTTTTTTATATCAGACTTGTGCTCAGTCCCTCCAAGGCAGCGGCAGCCAGGTGTCTATTTATGGACTGTTCCAATGACAGAAATGACAAGGGGGAGGGAGCCAGTGACTCACGAAATAGGAGGGGATTATACAGCGGAATAGCCTCCATTTGGAGAAATTAGTCCTTTGTGACAGCCTGTTGTTCTGTCCTGTCACGCTGCAGAAAACAACAAGGAGAGCAGCGATATCCAACGCAAGCATATGGCTTTTAATGGCGGGCTAACTTGAGTCACAAAATAAAGGCTGTGAGCTGGAGTGAGGATGAGTCAGCTCTGTAAGAGGACAGATTCCCCTCCTACGGAGTCACTTTTAACCCATCAACTGTGTCCACGCTCACGTCTGGGGCATGACATCTGTATCTGCATCCAGGATAAAACATACTGGGAAGAATAAAATGAGCAGCTGCCTGCCATGCCGCCTACACTTGTGATAAATTTGTCTCCCCACAAAAGCAACAGCAAGAAAACTGCAGAAGCCAAATGCGTAAACAAACTGATGCGAGAGAGAAGAGATGCAAGCACAATGCTTGTTACAATGTGCAGTGGAAGTTCATAGAGGTTTTAACAAACAGAAAAGATTTTTTTTTTTTTTTTTTAATTTAGTCCAATTAAAAAAAAAAAGCTTACACACATACTGCCCTCCACATCTATGGAATATAAAAATCACCTCTGTGTGATTCAAAATGTTTCAACTTTGAGTTTGTTTTCAAAAAGAAATGAAAACAACAAAAGAGATCTGTGTGATCCCTATTTTACCAGCTCTATAAAACACCATTATTCAAATTTGAAAATGCAACTAAAAGTCACTGATTAGTTTTTTGAGCAGTGAGCTGTATGTCATTAAGTAAATTGTTCCACCTCAACTGGAGTGCTAATTTTAACTAAGGCACACTGTCTGAAAGCTCATTTAGTGGAGCTGCTCACCCATGAAATAGAGATCATTTGATATAAAACTGTCTGAAAACCTCATGGGACAAAGGCACAAACAGTGCATAATACCCTGTCTCAAGGATGTGGAGCCTCTATTGACACACTGCAGACAGGCACAATCATCTGGGAGAGGGAAATAGAAAGCTAATTGCTTTAGGAGGACACTATACAGCATAATTATGTTATTAGCAGATGTTTATCATCTACCTTGATCTGGAAAACTTGCACACCGCCTCCATATCATCATACAGTGAATAATGAAGCCGTATAATGGATGAGCGAAATGCGGATGAGTGAAAACAACAAATCAATGGAGTGAAACAAGTGGATGCATAATATATGTAGAAGGTGCAGACACTCAGAGCAGTAGGACGAAGAGAGCATCAATCAATAGCTCAATAAATTGAGGGATAGTTAAATGCAAACAGGGAGTAATGGGGGGATAAAGATAATGTACGACACCCCATGAGGTGGATAACTCAAGAGGAGTGAAGCAGAAGCATCAATAAAAGAGGAGAGTTCATTAGGTTTCAATCTGCGCTGCACCTGGCAACCTCCCAGCCTCTCTCTCACACACACACACAAACAAGATATGGATACTGGCACACACACACACCTCCCTGTGACCTGAAGCTAAAGGAAAAAGCAACATGTAGATGGTTGGTTGAACCGTGTCTGACTTCCTCAACACTGCTTCCCTCTGATGGAACCAGTGACTTGCCAAAGAGTGACAGAAAATGTGTCATGGATTACACAACTGTGTGTGTGTGAGAGTGTGTGTGTGTTTATCAAATGTCTAGTTTGACAAAAAGCTGTTCCTGTGAGCTAGCTAAAGTTGACAGCTCCTTCCCTCTGAATTCACACCTTCACCACAGTCTCTAGCTCTTTGATGCACTCACACAAACGACACACACACACACACACACACACACACACACACACACACACACACACACACACACACACACACACACACAC